>UESW01004167.1:523476-563508 GCA_900491605.1 Calamus simplicifolius | reverse complement strand
ATAATCAAGTAAAATGAACAAGGTTTAGAAAAGCCTGATTTGTAGTTGGTTGGCTTTTGAGCTTTTCTTCTTTCTTTTTCTCCTTGCTAGATTGAATCAAGCCTCAGCTTCGATTCTTCACAGTTGAAGCAGTTGAGAAGGATTGAAAAGCAAGAAACTGATCCTCTTTCTCCAATTTGGAAATCCACCAAAACTTTGATTTGAATGCCTTGGATTCCTCTTGAGCTTTTTGGAGTGGAGTGGATTTGAGCTATAAGGTTTTTTCTCTCTGAGATTCAGGCTCTCTCTTTTTCGGATTTTTGAATTGGGATTTCTCTATTTCCGTTTTTCTTCTTTGTTTTTCCGTTCTTGTTTTTGAATGATAGTCTTCCCTTTTTATAGATTTCTTTCAAACCATTTTTGGAAGAAAACTATCCGTTGGAGTGTACCTTGCAACAAAATATATCCGTTAGAAATAAAGTAAATAGAAATATTACCGTTAGAGCTGATCTGGCAATTTGATTTTTCATTCCAGGTGGGTTGGAGTCGACTCTAACTTTTCTGGAGTCGGCTCTAACTCGAAACACTTTAATCCGTTAATTCTGGAGTCGTCTCTGACTTTTCTGGGGTCGACAAGAAACTTTTCTGGAGTCAACTCTAACAGACCCGGAGTCGACTCTAAGTCGGGGCCAGAAAAATCAACGTTATGTCTTTTTTGTTGGAGTCGGCTCTAACAGTCTCGGAGTCGACTCTAACTTCCGTGCCAGATACTGGAGTCGGCTCTGTGATTCTCGGAGTCGACTCTAATGTCTGCAATCTTACTAGACATTAGATTCGATCCAGAACAAGATTTAACTCCTGATTTTGATCATTCAATCGACTTATAATCTGAAAAACTTAATCAAAATTATTAGAGCCTTCATTTGTTATACTCAAATAGTTTTGTTAATCATCAAAATCATCAATTGGGTCAACAAGGCTGAGTTAACTGGCTCCAGTTTTTTTGAAAGTAATAAGGTTCAAGCCTTAGTAGATGCCCTTTCATCTTCTTAAAGTCAACCTGCGAGAGCTAAAGCACAAGCCAAGTAACTTGCCCTAATAAAAGTAATTAACTCTATTAGGATTGAAGAAGACCATCAGCTTAAGCTCAAGCAAAAACCTAATTTTGGAACTAAGATCCATTTGATCAAGTCAAATTCAACCTTAAATCTGTTCAAACCTAGGGGAAAGAATTTTAAGAAGAAGAAATTCTAATTTAGATCCAACCAATCACCCAAACCTCCTCAAAACCGACCAAACCAAAATCGACCATACCTAAAGTTAAAAAATAATAAAGAAATATTCGGCTTCATGTGCGGAAGCTCTAATCATATGGCAAAGGATTGCTACCATCGAAAGACTGAACCACTGATTTGATCATTTAAGAATAATTCTTTGACACAATTGATGAGTTTTTTTATTATATTTTAAAAATAATTTATTTTTTAATATTTTATTATATAAAATTAATTAAGTTAATAGATTAATTGATATATTTTGTTTTTATTTTTTTATTTGACATATGGCTACGATCAAAGGAAGCACATGAAAAGAAAGGAAATCAATGCTCACATGCTTGCGCTAAAAAAAGGCAGGAGAGGGCATGATGAGTCCAAATTAGTAAAGCACAACGAATAATACCGTGGTAGAAGAAGGGAAGACCACCAAAAAATAATGCTAAAACAATTCATTTGAAGGAAAAAACGGTAATGAGACGAGAGAAAAAAAGAAAAAGAAGGGGATGATTTTGTTTCATGGAAGAGAAGGAGATAGGAGTAATTTTGTCAAAAACAATTATCAGATTACAACACTCCTATATATGGATAACCACCTCCTTCTTAGAAAATCTGGATTACCTCTCATGAGGTAATGAGGTAATCTAGATTACCACTATAAGATATATTGCCATTATAAATATATACCAAATCTAGTTATCTCTAGTGGGCCCACTTTAAATTATCAATAATCTGAATAGATTATCAGTTACCAAATGCAACCTAAGAGTTTTTGGCATAGGCTAGAATTATCATACAACCATAATAGATTGTCCCTAAATTAGAAGTACAAAAGACAACATCTAAATACCTAAAAATCTTCTTCAACCAAATTGCCTCCAACATTGCCACTAAGCAAGTGACTTAAATGAGTGCAAAACCACCTTTAAATATGCCTTTTGGTTAACCAAGGCACCATTGGTTGGTCTAGCAATCATGTTAATGACTTTTTATCTTGAGCTAACCATTGGACTAAAGTCATGGCAATTCTTAGTATTTTTCTTGTTTTTTGTTGTGTTGTTTTGTTTTTCTCTAAGAGAAACATTGACTCAAAATTCATCAAAAAAAGAATATGGCTAACCATCGGTCAGCGAGAAATTTTTGTTACTTCTTCGTGATATCAATTGGTGAGAGCCTAAGTTCATTAGGATATGAGATTCTAACATTAAAGCACATTGAAATAGAACTATGATAGATGGGAATAAAATTATCTAACCTCTTAATTGAAAGTTTTTTAGCCCCTAAAGTGGGAGTAATTAACAATGTAAGCTTATATCCACTAAAAATTAAGATCTCATGTCTCCTTAAAAAAAGTCATTAATAAAAAGGTACAAAATATAAAACTATAGCGAAAACACTCTTTTGCATGAGGTCAACAAGAACATTCATAACCACATTAGAATATATTCAAAATTTTAACATAACAAGAATTGACTCCAACAAGTCTTAAGCTAAGGTGGCATCATTTATTCTAAAGATACAGAAGCCACATAATCATTTCCATCCAGCATCAGGGTTGAAACTTTTAGCATTTTTTCTTACAAATACATTTGAACCACGAACAATATCCTCCCACATAGTTCTCTTCCTGACATTGAAAATCACACGTATCAGGAAAAATACATGGACCACTATACTTGCCGCTTGGGACCTCGCAATATGCTTCACTCCCCATCATTCCCATCTCTTTAAAAAAAATATAAAAATATAGCTAAAAATTAGTCCAATAGGTATTAAAAGTCTTCAATTATGTACTTGAAATTAAAGAAAAACACTATAATAATTGTTAAAATATAAAACAAAAGACGAGAGAGAATAGGGAAAAGAGAAAAACCAGAGGTCATGAGAAGGAATAATAGCAGAAGCACAACTAGAAGTATTTGTTGAGAATACTCCATTGCAATAAGCTAGCTAATATAATTAAAATAGAGAGTCAATGAGATGAAAACAAAGACTAACACCATATATATATAGGAAGTTGATTGGTGATGGAATAATGACGGATGCCTCATGGATTCTTTCGTCACTAATCCGTCAATAACACTCTTTCCATTACTATTCTCACTCATTCATGAATGAGTGAGAAATGAATAAAATAACCTTTAAAAATAATTAGTTAGTCTATTCTTAGTGATATTTTCTTTGTAAATTAGAAATTAATTTTATTAGAAATTAAAATCATACCTAAAGATACAATACTTAAATTTTTTCATTAATAAAATGAAAAAAACTTTATAAAATAGAAAACATTAAGAGGAGAGAAAAGGTATCTCTTTTAAATAATAATTATTTTTTAATTTTTTATCAATTTCTTTCCATTAGTTAGTCTATCCATTTTCCATCGGTTCCTTACTATTCATTCACCTATAACTATGTCCTCTATTTTTTGCCCATTCTTTACTATCCATTTTTCATCCATAACTGCATCATTCATTTTTCACCAATTCCACACTATCTATTTTTCACCAATAATTGTATCTTTCCTGTTTTATCCATTCTTTACTATCCATTTTTCACTCAAAACTATATCCTTCATTTTTCACCCATTCGTTACTATATTTTACCTATAACTATATCTTTTATTTCCCACCTCCATTCTTTACTATCCATATTTCACTCAAAACTATATCCTCTATTTTCACCCATTCTTTACTATCTATTTTTTACTTATAACTAATCTTCTATTTTCCACCTATTTCTTTATCCCATTCTTTACTATCCATTTTTCACTCAAAACTATATCCTCCATTTTCACCAATTCTTTACTATCTATTTTTTACCTATAACCATATATATCTTCTATTTTTCGCCTGTCCTTTATCTTCATTCTTTACTTTCCATTTTCACTCAAAACTATATCCTTCATTTTTCACCGATTCCTTATTATCCATTTTTTACCTATAACTATATCTTCTATTTTCCACTTGTTCCTTTTATCTTAATATAAAACATTAGAAAGGCATAATGAAAAAAAGAAAAAGTATTCCATCTTGTAAATAATTTGTTATCCATGATAAAGTTGCTTGTTTGTTAAAAAAAAGGGAAAAAGGCTTTTGCAAATATGTTTACTAGGAAGTTCTAGGCAGAACCTACTTCCTAATAGTAGCTTCGAACTCAACATTTTGATACCATAGTCACCTAAACAAATAGGACTTTTTTGCTTATTCCCTTTCTTCTCATATCTATCTTTTATCACATGAATATTTACTATTTTATTTTAAAGAGTGAAATAAAGATCAGTATTATTCAATGGATATCGGATATAAAGGGAGGAACAATTTCATTGACACTAAATGGAAGCATATTACCATTATGCAAGATACATTAGACCATAAATAGAAACCAGGAATCAAAGGTGAAAAATATTGGTATCACCAGACTTGCAATGCAATGGTTAGATAGGAAAATGCTTCAATGGATTGAGAGATCATATAACAATAAATTGTTGGGTAATGGGCCAAAATACGCCTAAATACCCTAATGGGCCTTGAAAGCCCGCCTTTAATGTGTGAATGAGAAATTGCGGGGACATTTAGTCTCATATCGGAAAGAACAAGAAAGGAATGTTCACTTATATGGAAACCACTTCCTTGAAGCTTAAGTTCCTTAGGCTCACCTTAAGTGGATCACCCTCGCGCACGCGCATGTATGAAGGGCGCAATAGGCGCTTTATAGGCGCACTTTGCACTTCGCTTCGTCATGAGGAGCTTGAGGGGCTTTAAATTTTTTCTAGATCATGATGATCCGACAGTAGAGACTGATCGGATCAAGATAAGGGGCTAAGATCAATTGATCATTGATCGATCGGATGAAGGGTCAAGATGCGGTGATCAAATCATAATCGCGATCGCGATCCAACGGCTGACACCCGTCGGTTGACCAGTCAACAGGACGATTGGTGATAAGGCATCCGTTCGATCATCGGTTGGTGATAAGGCACCTGTTCGATCATTGGTTGAAGATAAGTCAACGGTCCGATCATGAAAAGGCATATCAAAGACATGCAACCGCCTATCTGATAACGTGATCATTAGATCACGATGATGAAAAGGCTTATCAGGATAAGGATAGGCTTATCTGATCGGTTGATCTTCAGATCATAGCCATGAAAAGGCTTATCCGATCGCCTGATCTAAAGATCACGATGTCTAAAGGGCATATCAAGGGTGATAAGCCCTTAACCCTCACATCCTTTGATTTTAGAATTTAAATTAAATTAAATTCGTAGGGTTGCTTCCAAGGGTACCTAAAACCTATAAATAGGAACCTAGACCTAAGCATTTATTCATCCCAAGCCATTCCGAATTGAGTTCAATTTGAATCAATTCTAGTCTTCTCCTCTCTTAGGCATTTGCATACTTTCCTAAGGGTAGTATAGAAATAGTGCATTAAAAAGATAGTAGCATTCTTGGTTCGAAAGTTTTGATGAATTAGTCCTGCTTTCATCAAAAGGAGACTGTTGTATCCTGGGAGACAATTGTCATACTGACCGTAAGCACCATTGCGGGACGAAATTATTTTAAGGACATAGAGTAAACTCTAGCCTCAGTCTGATCAATTAGGTAGCCACCATCTGCCAAACACCCACCAACAATCTTAAGACAGTTTCGTGCTACCACAGAAGTGCTGCTGTAGATGGCTACTATGACGATATCCATTCAAGCCGAGAGACCGAAGAAATTCTCTGGCACGGACTTCAAGAGGTGGCAACAGAAGATACTGTTCTACCTCACAACTCTGAACCTGGTCAGAGTGCTGAATGAAGATCCGCTTGTCCTGAAGGAAGTGGAGACCGACAAGCAAGTCATTGCTGCGGTAGAGGCATGTAAGCAGACTTCCTTTGCAAGAACTACATTCTGAATGGTCTGGATAATATCTTGTACAATGTGTACAACAGTATTGCTACTGCCAAGGAGTTATGGGCATCCCTGGATAAAAAGTACAAGATAGAGGATGCTGGATACAAGAAGTTTGTGGTTGGAAGGTTCCTAGACTACAAAATGATCGACCACAAAACTGTTATGGAGCAAGTCCAAGAGCTCCAGATCATCCTGCATGAGATACATGCAGAGAGAATGTCTCTCAGTGAGTCATTCCAGGTAGCTGCCATCATAGAAAAGCTACCACCACTATGGAAGGACTTCAAGAACTACCTGAAGCATAAGCGGAAGGAGATGGAACTTGAAGACCTAATTAACCGCCTGAGGATCGAGGAGGACAATAAGAGCCAAGACAAAAAGACAGAGGACAACCTGCTGAGCCAAAGGCCAACCTCATAGAAGGAAGAAAGAAACAAGTTTCCAGGCAAGGCTTTAAACAGAAGAATGGCAATCCTAAGAAATATAAATTCAAGGGAAAGTGCTTTGTTTGTGAAAGCAAGGACACAAATCCAAGGACTGTCATTTCAAGGATAAAGAAAAGAAAGATGTTAACATTACTGAAACCCTATCCAAAGAGGTATCTGAGATGATGCTGTCAGATGTTGTATTTGAAGCAAACATGGTTGACAAAGCAAATAAATGGTACATCGACACTGGAGCTACCAGACATGTCTGCTCTGATAAGAGTATGTTCTCATCATATACTCCTATCAATGGTAGAAATTTGGTCATGGGTAACTCCGCTACATCCAAGATAGAAGGACTTGGCCGCATCATTATGAAGATGACATCTGGCAAGGAGCTTCTATGAATGATGTGCTAATATCCCTGACATCCGGAAGAATCTCATATCAGGCTCCCTCCTAAGCAAACATGGCTTTAGGATGGTCTTTGAGTCTGATAAATTTACTCACTAAGGGGGGATATTTATTGAAGGGGTTACTTGAATAATGGATTATTCAAGGTGAATGTAATGACTGTACACAGAAATCTTAAAATAAATAAAGCTTCTTCTTCTGCTTATATGGTTGACTCTTCTTGTCTATGGCATGATATATTAGGACATGTGAATTTTAATTCATTACAAAAATTAATGAAATTAGAATTATTACCTAATCATGAAATCGATCCACATTACAAGTGTGAAGTGTGTGTTGAAGCTAAGTTAGTAAAAACACAATTTTCATCAGTTGAAAGAAATACTAAACCTCTTGACTTAATTCACGGTGATCTATGTGACTTAAAGTCAGTTCAAACTAGAGGAGGTAAAAAGTATTTTGTAACATTTATTGATGATTCAACTAGATACTGCTATGTGTATCTACTAAAGTCTAAGGATGAGGCTTTAAAAATGTTTAAATGTTATAAGAATGAAGTTGAAAATCAACTTGGCAAAAATTAAGGCCATAAGGAGTGATAGAGGTGGTGAATACGATGCACCTTTTGACGAATTCTGTCAAGAGCATGGCATTATTCATCAAACTAGTACTCCCTATTTGCCTCAATTTAATGGAATTGCGGAACGTAAAAACCGCACATTAAAAGAAATGATGAATGCTATGTTAATAAATGTTGGTACACCATAGAATTTATGGGGAGAAGCAATTCTCTCAGCAAATCATATTCTTAATAAGATACCTCTTAAGAAGAAGGAAGTTACTCCATATGAGTTATGGAAAGGAAAGAAGCCTTCTTACAATTACTTAAGAGTGTGAGGGTGTCTAGCTAAGTAGCTATTCGGACCCCAAAAAGGTCAAAATAGGACCTAAAACTGTTGATTGTATATTTATCGGTTATGCACATAATAGTAGTGCATATCGCTTTTTTGAGTATAAATTAGATATAACTGATATACAGATAAATACAATCATGGAATCAAGGAATGAAACATTCTTTGAAGATATATTTCCAAGTAAAAGAAATTAGAAATAAGTTCAAATAAAAGAACTTATGATGATAATACTGCTAGTAGTAGTCATCAGGAAGAATATCCTAAAGATGAACCCAGACGCAGTAAGAGACCAAGAGTTGCAAAGTCTTTTGGTCCTGATTATGTAATCTATATGTTACAAGATAAACCTTAGACATTCAAGGAGGCAATGTCTAATCCAGAAGCACCCTTTTGGAAAGAAGCTGTCAATAATGAAATTGAATCCATCATGCATAATCATACCTGGGAGTTGGTAGACTTACCATCTGGTATGAAACTTTAGGGTGCAAGTGGATTTTAAGAAAAAGCTAAAGGCTGATGGATCAATTGACAAGTATAAAGCCAGATTAGTGGCTAAGGGCTTCAAACAAAAAGAAGGTATAGACTTCTTTGATACCTATTTACCAGTAAGTAGAATAACATTTATAAGAATGTTAATCGCTTTTGCAGCCATTAACAATCTTGAAATTCATCAAATGGATGTTAAAACTGCTTTTCTGAATGGTGAATTAGATGAAGAAATACATGGAATAACCTGAGGGATTTATTGTTCCCGGATAAGAAAAGAAGGTGTGTAGACTTGTTAAATCCTTATATGGATTAAAGCAAGCACCTAAGCAATGGCATATAAAATTTGAAAATGTCATGTTATCAAATGGATTCAAAATAAATGAATGTGACAAATGTATATATGCCAAAACCTTGCCTGACGGGTATGTGATAATCTGCTTATATGTAGATGACCTGTTAATCATTGGTAGTAATACAGAAATGATTAAACAGATAAAGAAAATATTGATCAAACATTTTGATATAAAAATATGGGTGTTGCAGATGTTATATAGGGATTCAAATCACTAGAACATCTGAAGAAATAATATTATCTCAATCTCATTATATTGAGAAAATATTAAATAAGTATAAAAAGTATGATACTAGCCCGGTGAAAACACCTGTAGATATTAATCTACATTTGGCTAAGTATACTGGAGAACCCATATCTCAATTGGAATACTCACGTATAATTGGCAGTTTAATGTATGTTATGAATTGCACTCATCCTGACATAGCATATACTGTCAATAAGTTAAGTAGATTCACAAGTAATTCATCCAAATCATTGGACAGCTTTAATAAGGGTATTAAAATATCTACGATATACCCTAAGTTATGGATTACATTATTCAAGATATCCAGCTGTACTAGAAGGATACAGTGATGCAAATTGGATATCTAACATAGAAGATACAAAATCCACAAGTGGATATGTATTCACCTTAGGAGGAGGTGCTGTGTCATGGAAATCTTCTAAGCAAACATGTATAGCTCATCCACTATGGAATCTGAGTTTATTGCCTTAGAAAAGGCAGCTGAAGAAGCAGAATGGCTTCAAAACTTTTAGAAGATATTCCATGTTAGCCAAAGCCTGTGTCTGCAATATGCATACATTGTGATAGTCAATCGGCAATTTACAGAGCACAGAATAAAATGTATAATGGTAAGTCTAGAAATATACATCGCAGACATAATACCATTAAGCAGTTACTTGAAATTGGTGTAATTTCTATTGACTATGTTCAGTCAAAGAAAAACCTAGCGGATCCATTAACAAGGGGTTGCCAAGAGATCAAGTAAACTGTTTATCGAGGGGAATGGGTTTAAAACTTATAACTGAAAAATCTTCATAGTGGATACCCAACCTAGCTGACTGGAGATCCCAAGATCTAGGTTCAAAAGGGACAACTAAATTATGAAGAGACTTGATAGCACTAAGGATGTACAATCCTACTCGTTCCTATGATAATTGGTGCTACCTGCTAAAGGTACTAGGATAAGCATTGCTTTTAATGATTCTTATGACATGAACATCATGTGGGGTATAGCAGGATACTCTTAATAAGAATCACCTATGTAAGTGTGAACTGAGCCAATTCTATGAGAATTTTAAGGTTTAATTCTATAAAGCACTCATGAGACCAAGAGTTGTTCGGGGCCAAAATGAACACAACCATGAGAACCAAAAGAATGCTTGGGAAGAAGTTGCGTGATTGTTATTGTCTTAGTTTACACAAAACACTGAAAGGTTCAAGACATCATGTTCACCTTTTAGCAAGTAAACTCGATAACAACTCACTAAGGAAGGTTCAAAGCCACAAGCTACCTATCCCGATACAACTTCATCCCATTATACTCTCTTTAGTGTGTCTGCATATTCATTTGCATTAAAATCCTTTTATGTGGGGTTTTCCTTTGCTGATCTTTGATGATCATTGATCTAAGTCCAATTTCCATTCATGTGGGGGATTGTTGGGTAATGGACCAAAATATGCCTAAATACCCTAATGGGCCTTGAAAGCCCATCATCGCCCTTTAGTGTGTGAATGAGAAATTATGAGGACATTTAGTCCCATATCGGAAGAACAAGAAAGGACGGTTCACTTATATGGAAACCACTTCCTTGAAGCTTAAGTTCCTTAGGCTCACCTTAAGTGGAGAGCTTGAGGGAGCACGCGCGTGTGCGAAGGGCGCAATGCGCACTTTGCACGTGCGCATCGTCACGAGGAGCTTGAAAGGCTTTAAATTTTTTCTAGATCATGATGATCCGACGATAGAGACTAATCGGATCAAGATAAGGGGCTGAGATCAATTGATCGTTGATCGATCGGATGAAGGGTCAAGATGTGGTGATCAAATCATAATCACGATCGCGATCTAATGGCTGACACCGTCGGTTAACCAGTCAACAGGATGGTTGGTTGACCAGTCAACAGGACGGTTGGTGATAAGCATCCGTCTGATCGTCGTTGGTGATAAGGCACCCGTTCGATCGTCGGTTGGAGATAAGTCAACGGTCCGATCATGAAAAGGCATATCAAAGACATGTAACCGCCATCTGATAACGTGATCATCAGATCACGATGATGAAAAGGCTTATCAGGATAAGGATAGGCTTATCTGATTGGCTGATCTTTAGATCACAGCCATGAAAAGGCTTATCCGATCGCCTGATCTAAAGATCACGATGTCTAAAGGGCATATCAAGGGTGATAAGCCCTTAACCCTCACATCCTTTGATTTTAGAATTTAAATTAAATTAAATTCGTAGGGTTGCTTCCAAAGGGTACCTAAAACCTATAAATAGGAACCTAGACCTAAGCATTTCATTCATCCCAAGCCATTCCGAATTGAGTTCAATCTGAATCAATTTTAGTTTTCTCCTCTCTTAGGCATTTGCATACTTTCCTAAGGGTAGTATAGCAATAGTGCATTAAAAGAGAGTAGCATTCTTGGTTCGAAAGTTTTGGTGAATTGTAGTGCTGCTTTCATCAAAAGAAGACTGTTGTATCCTGGGAGACAATCGTCATACTGACCGTAAGTACCATTGCGGGACGAAATTGTCTTAAGGATATAGAGTATAACTCTAGCCTCAGTCTGATCAATTAGGTAGCCACCATCTGCCAAACACCCACCAACATAAATTTGGTGCAAATAGATGCCAAAATTAATCAAGACTCTGTAGGCAAAAAGTCTTTAGAGCTGAAGCTATATATGGTTTTTCATATATTCTTGGAAAATCAAGTGCACCACATATTTCAGCATATATAATGGCAACAGCAATAATAGGCAACCTAACCAAGAAGTCCAGTGTTGGCAAATGAAAAGCACCAAAACTACCAGGTGGAATCAGTTAACTTCACCATTCCCATATAAAAGAGGGTCATGTCCTTCCAATCATATACCAATAAAATGTTATGCATTTCAGGAAAACGTTGGCCTGGTTAGAAATTTTGATTACGGAAACTATGTTCTTACATTTCAAGAAAGTTTGATGCACAAGCATATATCCACAAAAATAGATGCTTCTAATGGCATAAGAAACATGATTAAAGCCGGGCCATTGAAATAAAAGAGATGCTTCTAATGGCATGCATGCTATAGACAATCCATATTATATAAAAGAGAATATTAAAACACTGTTTCAAAAATTATCTGACTTCCTTGATCCAGCCTTTAACAGTTCATAACCAGCAATATCCCCAGCACTTTTTCTTGCTCAACCTTCCATTCTTTGATATCAACCAGCAATTCATTTGAAGAGTTATATATAAGAGATAATACAAATATATATTTGTGCTTGCCTTGCTTGTTGAAAATTGATTTATTAAGTTTCAATCAAACTCAATTTAGGGTTTTGTCAAGTGCAGTTTAAACCAAGATCGAGCCGGTTAGTTTTTTTAAAATATCTATTTATAAATTGATATCAGTTTTTAAAATTTATTAGATTACAACATATCCGGTAATGTGGATAATCATCACTTCTGAGGTAATCTGGATTACCTCTCATGAGAAGAGGAAATCCAGATTACCACTGCAGGATAGATTACTATTTTAAATATGTACCAAATATAGTTATATGATGGGTCCCATTTAAATTACCGATAATCTAGATATATATTACCTGCTATCAAACGCCTTATTAGGGCAATGTCTAACATGCCTCAGTCTAGACACGATTCTTTTTTAAAAAAATTTAATTTTTTATTTAAATTTTTAGATTTGAATTTATAGTATTTTCTAGACAAGATTTTTTAAATCAATTATTTTCAATAGCTAAGGACTAGTTTTTCTTTTTACTAGAAATTGCTAGGATTTTCATTGTAAGTTATTGAATATATATATGTGTATTTTTAAAAGATAAACTTTTTCCTGCTGCGCGAAATCTTAGAAATTATCCTCTTTGAAAAAAAAAGGAGAGGTCTTGAATTTGAAATTTAAAATTCAAACTTAAGATTCAAAATTCAAATTTAAAATTTAAAATTCAAATCTAAAATTTAAAATTTAAATTTTAAATTCAAATTTTAAAAATCTTTTAAAAAATTAAATTTTATATTTTTGAAACTTAAATTTAAATTTAAATTATTTGAGTTAATTTTGCTTAGAAGTTACTTTATTTATTGCAAGTAGTTTCTAAATTTAAATTTTTGAATTTAAATTCAAAATATAAAAATTATTTGAAAAACCACTAATTTAAGAACTCAAACTATAAGCTAAACTTTCAACTTTTTATTGTGGAAAACCAATTAAGCAACCAACACTCTCATAAAATGAGTTTAGATGACCTTAGTACTATCAAACCAAAAGTTTAACAAATCATTCTTTAGGAGGTGGTAAAGCCAAGTAAAATACTAGCTTACCACTTTAGGATTATTTTCTGCCATAAAATTTTTAAATTCCAAATCCAATTCTCAATCAAGTTCTTCTAGTCCGATTGAGACTTTCTCTTCCTCAACATCAAAAATACCCTAAGAAATATATTTTCATTGTAAATATAGAATTCTAAGTGCTCTTTTTGATAACCTTTTATGATGTTTACCTTTCCACCAAAACTGCTAAGGAACTATGGGATGCCCTTAAACCTGAGTATGGTATGGATGATGCTAGTTTAGATCGATTTACCATCTTAAAATTTTAAAAATATGTAATGGTGGATTCCAAACCTATTAGTATTTGAATACATGAATTTCAAGATCTTCTTAGAAATGTTGAGTTGACTAGCTATAGTTTTTTTTAAAGCAATAAGGTTCAAGCCTTAGCACATGCCCTTCCATCTTCTTAGTTAGCCTTTTTGCAAGAGCTAAGGAAAAGCAAGGTGACTTGACCCTAATAGAAGTAATTAACTCTATTAGGATTGAAGAAGAATATCATTTTAAGCTCAAGCAAAAGACTGATTTTGGACTAAGATCCATCTGATCAAGTCAAATTCAACCTTAAATCAGTTCAAACATAGGGAAAAGAATTTTAAGAAGAAAAATTCGAATTTAGATCCAACCAATCACCCAAACCTTCTCAAAACCGACCAAACCATAATCGACCATACCTAAAGTCAAAAATAATAAAGAAATATTCTGCTTCATGTGCGGAAGGTCTAATCATATGGTAAAGGACTGCTACCACCGAAAACTAAACCACTGATTTGATTATTTGGAATAATTCTTTGACACAAATGGTTGGAAAAGGTCTAAGTGGACCTAAGGATGACATCTGGGAAGATCCTAATCCTCCACGAAGTGTTGTTCGTCCTAGTGTTAGAAGAAATTTGATTAGTGAATCTCTCCTTATATCTGGGGGATATAAAATTGTTCTAGAGTTAAATAAAGTTGTAATTTCTCGTAATAACGAGTTTGTTGGAAAAGGCTTTGTTTCTAAAGGTTATTTTAAATTAAATGTAGCCTCCAAGCTATCTGATAAAAGTCCTTTTATTTTTAATGTTGAATCTTTAAATATTGGCATAATAGACTTGGCCATGTGAATTTTGATCGCATTCATCACATTTGACAAAATTTAATCTAATACCTAAAGTTCATGTTGATAGAAAGATCAAATGTGAGATTTCTATTCAAGCTAAAAGGCCTAAAAACCTTTTAAATTAGTAAATAGGAGCTCAACTCTTCTTGAATTGGTCCATAGTGATGTGTGTAACTCTACCAAGTTACCTACATGGGGAAGAAGCCGTTACTTTATAATATTCATTGATAACTTCTTCCAATATTATCACACATATTTAATAAAAGCTAAGGATGAAGTTTTAGATAAGTTTAAGATCTATAAGGTAGAAGCTAAAACCAAAACTAAGAAAAACCTTCATAACTCTATTTTGCTAAGAATACAAGGTTATTCATAAGGTTATACCACCATACTGTCCTCAGTATAATGGTGCAACTGAATGAAAAAAAAGGTACCTTAATAGATATGATTAACTCAATGTTAATTAGTTCAGGCATACTCGAGAACTTGTGGGGAAAAGCTCTTTTAACTACCAGTTATATCCTAAATAGAATACCCTTTAAGGATAATCCTAAAAATATCTTTGGAGCTTTGTAAAAGGTAGAACACTCATGCTAGATTACCTTAAAGTGTAGGGGTGCCTAACTAAGGTAGGAATACCTGAATCCAAAAGAAGAAAAATAGGACCTAAAACTGATGCTATCTTTTAGGTTATTTCTTAGATAGTAGTACCAATAGGTTTCTAGTGATAAACTCTAAAATAAATGATATTTCAAATAATACTCTTATCGAATTAAGAGATACTACTTATTTTGAAAATGTATTTCCATTTAAGAACCAAGTTCCAATTCAAGTATGTTCTAATCCTCTCTTGGTTCATGATTCTTTTTAAGCGAGACCTCTAATGAGTTAAGAAAAAAAAAGATCTAACTTCTGAACTTAGAAAAAGTTCAAGAACAAGAAAGAAAAAAGACTTTTGTAAAAGTTTCTTTACTTTCCTAATTAAGGGCGAACCTTTCTCTTTTTCAGAGACAATGTCTTCATTTAGCGCTCCTTTTTGGAAGGAAGCCATTCTTTCTGAATTCAATTCAATTTTACAAAATCAAACTTGAATCTTATCTGATCTATCCCCTAGTAGCAAACCTATAAGATATATGTGAGTATTTAAGAAGAAATTTAGACCCGATGATTCAATAGAAAAGTATAAGTCTAGATTAGCAGCTAAAGGATATAATCAAAAGAAAATGTAAGATCTCTTTGATACATATTCTCATGTAGTTCGAATAATAACCCTTAGATCTCTTCTTGCCATTGCTTCCATTCACAAATTGATCATTCATTAAATGGATGTAAAGACAACATTCCTTAATAAAGATCTCGAAGAGGAGATTTATATGGAATAGTCTAAAGGTTTTGTTATAAAAGAACAAGAAAATAAGATTTGTAAACTTGTTAAGTCCCTATATGGTCTTAAAAAAGCTCCAAATAATGGAATGAGAAATTTGATAAGATCATCCTATCTTTTCAATTTCAAATCAATAATCATGACAAGTGTGTCTATTCTAAGATCATCGACAATGATTGTGTAATCATTTACTTATATGATGATGATATTTTAATTTTTAGAATATCTCTTGAAATTATTTTAAATATTAAATCTTTTCTTTCTTCTAAGTTTGATACGAAAGACTTAGGTGAGGTAATGTAATCTTAGGGATGAAGCTTATCAAATCCATGAAGGGATAGCTCTTTCTTTTTCTTATTCTATAGAAAAATAATCAAGAAATTTGTTATTCTGATCTTAAACCAGTATTTACTCCATATGATTCTAGCTTTTACCTAAAAAAAATTAGATAACCCAATTGATCAATTAAAAATATTCTCAAATCATAGGATCCCTATTGTATGTAGTAAATAGGATAAGACATGATATTGCCTATACTATAAGAAAACTTGGTAGATATAATTAAAATCTTGATCAATTTCATTGGATAGCCTTAGAAAGAGTATTTCGATATCTAAAGAAAATACTTAATCTCTCTTTGATGTTCACTGAATATCCTGAGACGGTTGAGGATTACAATGATGCTAATTGAGTCACCAATTCTTATGATCTTAAATTAACCACTGGGCATCTTTTTTTCTTAACGGTGATGCTATTGCCTTAGGATCAACTAAGCAAACTATTATTTCTAGAAGCACCATAGATGCTGAGTTGATAGCTCTATACCACCTATAATAAAGTAGAGTGGATAAAAAAATCTAGTATGAGAGCTACCTTTGGTACCTAAGCCAGTTCTGGCTATATTAATTCATTGCGATAATAAGGTCATAATCAATCTGACTAATCAAAAGAGTACCAATAAAAAGATGAATCGCCATATATGGCTTTGTCAAGTCTTAAAAGAATTTGACAGAATAATTAACCAAGGGATTATCTAAGAGTGGAGTCTTAGAATCATCAAGAGGGATAGGGCTTAAGCCCATTATTTAATCATTAGCAGTGGATACCCAATCTCTATGACTGAAGATCTTATGAAAGAGGTTCAATATGGTAAAAATGAAACTAATTGAGTAATTGTATTAAAGCATAATTTTAAAGAATTTTTTATTCCATCCCTATGATGAGTGCTCTTATAAAGTGACAAAATAAATATGTATAAGGTTGAGTTATATTCTTAATGAATCCAAGATAGGTTATCTGCAAGGTATTAGTCAAAAATACCCTTAAAGGATTCACCTATATGAGAATTGTCATATTAGGCCGTGACTAAGGGTTTGGGCTAACCTTAAAAAATTTTATGAAAAATTAAAATGCTAAGCGCAAGATCTTTAATAAGTGCTGACTCCTTAAACCCAATTAATCTATACTGTGTGTATGATTAGAAAAAGTTTGAGCAAAGAATCTAGTTCAAGGTTTAATCTACTATGATTCCTTTAGATGTATATAATCAACACTAAGTAAGGTTCAAGTTTACGGAACACCTCACCTATTGTGCAATATAAGATGTCCTAAAATTTATGTTATATTGATTTTGCTAATTTTTTTAATTTAAAACTTTTATGGGGATTATTGACCTTTTAATGATTTAAAAAAAGAAAAAAAAGTTTTAAATAAAAAAAGAAAAAGAACGCTCACAGGCATTCGCAATTCGCAAGTGTTACGCTCGTGAATGCTATGCAAGCGCTCTTTGCGAGTCACAAACACTTACGGGCATTCATGGGTTCACGAACATTAGGAACATTAGGCAAGCATTCGCATGCTAACATTCATGAACGGCCAGAAGCAGACTAAATAATTTGATTTTCATATCGTCTCTGATGTAATTTAAGGGCAACGATTATCAAGTGTATAAGGCCTTTATGGATTCAGCCATTGGGTTACCTAAACTAAGTTTAAGGTTGTGGGTATTACAATTCAAGAACCTAGATTCTACTGTGTGACCGCACTAACAAAAAGCTAAAAAAGAGCTTTCTTACCTCTTATTTTTATATTAGTTTTATTTCTCTTATTATTTTAGAATTGCTGATTTTTTTCTTTGGACAAGAAATTATTGGGTTATACCTTCACATGGTTGTCCTTTGTGATAAGAGGTTCGAATGACCCTCGATTTAGGCATGGCTGTTATCTTTTTTTTTAAAAAAAAATTTACATTTAAATTTTTAGATTTGAATTTCTAACATTTTCTAGATAGGATTTTTTCAAAATCAATTATTTCCAACACTTATTACCATTAAACTTTTGATAAGCTATGCATATATATTAAATATATTATATAACTATGATATATAATGAGGATTGGAGTGATCCGGAGCCTTTAAATATTGTCGTTGGATCAGGATGGGATAAGCTATTCTTGGATAGAAACCAGACTTACCTAATTCGATGCCTCAAACTATCTTTTTTCCTTTTGGCAAAGCTTAGATTGTTATGCCTTCGATCACAATGAAATTGTTTTTTGAAAACCTAGTTTGGTGAAATATTACTACTTGTATTAATTTCCCAATATTCGCTAGAAAAAGGGGCATAGCCATGCTTCGGTTGCAACGTGGAAAGTAAAATTTAAATGCATGCCCTCCATGCTTTAAAACATGTCATTTTAACTATAACTGGTCATGGTGGGAACAAATCCGTAGAGAAGCTAATCAATAGAAAACAAAGGGGATTTGAAAATTTTTGTCTCATGTGATGGATTACTCTCCGTAACTTCTAATACGCTAGACGTCACGCAGTGGACCATCGAACATATTTCCTAAGCAGACAAAATCCCTTCATAGCAGGCGTAATCTTGGCATGATCTATTTGATTGATGAAATAAAGTCGCATAAAAGTGGATATTACCACTTCACCGTCAAAGCATGCATCATTATTCTGATCATCCATCAGCCTCCAACCCATGGGTAAGCAAGTAGAACCTATTTTCCTTTCAACAACATTATAAACTATATAGCAAGACACCAGGTCAGTAAGGATGACATATCATGCCCTGGTTGCTTTTCTTATCAGAGTTCAACACAAGCCAAGCATAAGTTTATGTTTCACCTTTTCTCATCCTAAGAAACAGAGCTATATTTTGTCCCTTGCCAGCACCCTGTTCCATGCCTTAGAGAGTAAATGTCCTGTTCTTTCTTTGCAGGACGACACTTTATATCTTTCTTCCATTCCAACATATTGACTGACCTGAGGGACTGATGGGTACAAAACTATAACTTCTATCATGTTTCTGCCTTCATTTTGAGACATTCTCTGCATTCTAATCTGGCTTTCAACCTATTGCTTCATTTATATTTCCCAAACTGAACTCTTGAAGCCTTGGCTTTATGACAAAGAAATCTAAGCTTGGTGACTCCAGTCTATCTGCGGTCCCCTGCGGACTGAGCTAAAATTTTAAGACTGGAAGTAAATTATCATGCAGTAACCGGCAACATTCCCGAGGGCCCCTCAGTATAATAAAATAGTAATAATCCGCGGACTTTTTGTTTAAAGTATATTAAATAAATAAATTTCTTAACCACCAACGGGGTCACGCCTTCCACCTCCAAATTCCGAGAAGGAAAAGGAAGCGTGCCCTGGCCCCGGGGGAGTCACCAAAGCTCATGACTTCCCACGCGACCGATCCGTGCCGTCGCACGTGCTTCACGTGTCCCATTCCAGGCCGTCCGATCCCCACCCTCCCTCCCTCGCCCCAGGCGTGCTAAACATAAACCCCAACACGGGGCCGCACACGAGCGAAACCCTAGCGCCCCCCAGCCCCACACGCGTCCCCGCCGGACCGCCGCCGGAGGAGCTCACCGGAACGACCCACCCCGCCCCATCCCCACCCAGGACCTCGCCGGACGGCTGCCTACGGGCCGGCAGTCAGTCAGATCCGGGCCTCCTCTCGCCGGCCGCCCGGATCGCCGGCGGAGACCGGAGCGCCGCCTCGAATCCCCGCCGGAGGTCCCAATTCCGTCGGAAAGGAGCGAGATCTCCACAAGTTTCCCTCCTTTTTTTTTTTCTTCTCTCTGGTTAAATTTTCGGTTTTTACTCTTCGGCTTGGATCGGGGGAAAGAGTATCGAAGCTTTTCGATCTGAATTATATCTGGAAAGGCCGGACGTACCTAGGAATGGAAAAGGCGTGGGAGCTAGGATTAGGGTTGTGATACTGGAGAAAAGGGGTCACGCGAAGGGGATGTCTCAGGAGATGGAGAAGCTCGGAGGGACCAGCGAGGAGGAGGACGAGGAGAGATGGAGATGGAGATGGAGGTGAGGAGGACGAGGAGGAGGAGGAGGAGGAGGAGGAGGGGGGGAAGCGGCAGCGGCGGGGCGATAGTGATGGGGCTGGCGGCGCCGCCGGCGGGGACGACGTGGGAGGCAGGTACTTCGAGCAAGCAGGAGGATCAGCGGCGGTGCGGGGGAAGGGTGATGCAGGGGGCGGTGATGAGGCGGCCGCGGCCGAAGGAGGAGAAGGAGCGGACGAAGCTGAGGGAGCGGCACCGACGGGCGATCACGGCGAGGATCCTGGCGGGGCTCCGGCGGCACGGGAACTACAACCTCCGGCCGCGGGCGGACATCAACGAGGTCATCGCCGCTTTGGGCGAGGGAGGCCCGTTGGGTGGTGCTCCCCGACGGCACCGCCTTCCCCTCTCGTTCCTCCGCCTCCTCTTCTCCTCAGGTTTCCATCTCTCTCTCTCCTCTCATTGGTCCTCTCGGTTTTCTTCCGGGATTTTGTTTTTGTTTTTATTAATTACTTTCTCGGCGACTGAGAAAAATTGGTGAGTGGAAGGAAACGCCTCCAGGAAACCTTTCCGAAATTATTGAGTCGATTCCGTCCTATTCGCGCCATGTGTTGGCTTGTTGCAGCTGTGGACATAAAATTATGTTGTGTGAGGTATAAAATTTAAACTTAACCGTTGATCTATCTATGAGCTGATCCTAAACGTCCAATAATTCGAATCCTAAACAAGACAAGACCCACTCAGCTGGCCTTTAGGATCATCCGTTAGACTCGCGCTAGTGTCCGAAATTACTGTTGAGCTATCTATAGTTTTCTCTGGGTCGGACGGCTGCGATTTTCTGATAATAAATATATCTCAACGTTGGAACGATCTCGGGATTCCTTTCGAGAGAAGTCCCTGCTGTAGCGTTGTTTGTAACTTGGGTTGGGAGTTCGTAGATCTAACAGGAGGTCTGAATGGGCTTCTTCGTCTCCACGCGTCTTCTGCAGGCCCCACCGGCGACGTCCGTGGCGGCAGCTCAGATCCAGCCTCTTCGGGGGGTCTCCCCGGGGGGCTCCGCTCGGTGGAGTACCGCGGCATGAAAGCGGTCTTCACGCCCACCGCCGCTTCGTACGACGGCCGGTGCCGGACGGCTGCCATGATGGGAGGCCACAGGGAGAGGATGGTTGATGGCTCTCCCCTTGCCGCCAGCTGCACCGACGGAGTAGATGGCAAGCAGGTGCATATACTCGAACCCATTTCTGCTCGTCTAATCATGATATGGAGTCTTTTGTGGCTTGAAATGTTCAGTGTCATGTTGGATTGAGCTTTGCTCATGGAGATGATGAAATGCTATACTCTCCTAATTAATCTAATGCCAGAAATTTACAAATTATTGCTTTCCATGCCCGTTTTAGCTGATATTATGCCTTTGTATCGAAACAGGATTAAAATTGTTCTTTTTGTTTTTAGTAGTTTAAGTGTAACTGTTAATGATTTGCATATTTCTTTAATTGAATGATGGGAGTTCACATAGATGATCTGACCCGGTGGATTGCTGGTATCTCTAAATTGCTTGTACACTACAAATCATGTGATTTGTAGACCCTAGCCTGTGCACCGGAGTCAGAAATTGGATACTCAAAAATATGTATTGCTTTGTATTATTTAAACCTTTCGAGTTTTGACCACTTGATGCACAAGTTAAAGGTCTACAAAATTTTTGATGTATAAGCAATTTAAATGTATTAGATCACAACATTTTGGATCATCAATATGAAACCTCCATAATCCAATTTGAAAAGAAAAAGATGCAACTCTGATAGAGTTATACACGAGGTGTAACTTGAACCTGACTTTTTTGACATAAACATAATTGCTTGAAGGTGACTGATACCGATATTTAGAAATTCAACTGATACAAGTAAGGATGTTGATATATATATATATATGCTTTTTTTTTTAATACTGCTGTCAATGATCATATTTCATTGATAGTGATAGATACCTATAACACTAGTATGTGTAGCAATGCTAAACTTAAAATCTGATGCTATATTGTTTAATTATCCTCTGACCTTCTAGAGTTGGTGTTGTATCATTCACACATTATTTCTGATAACTGTTGATACTGTATATTTAGTATGTTTCTGTCTATTAACAACATTTGGTTCTAATTCCATGGCCTCAAAGTAGTCAAGTCAAAAGAACCTTTAGATTATAGGTCTGAAAGGAATACTGGTAATAACTTGTGGCATTGGGTCATTTTGTCTGCTAGTTCTGATTTGGATATTGATACTGTGTTGGTGTGGTCATTTATTACATATTGTTAACAGTACTGCAATTACTATTTTTAAACAAAATATCTTAAATAACAACGTCTATACTAGCACCTTGTTGCAAAATATTCTTCAACTCTTCTGTTGTTATAACAATAGTAATTCTGACAGCTAATACAAATGCTACATCAAACAGAGGTGTCACTATCGGATCATGCTTGATCCCAATTTGACTTTGTTTTATATTCAAATCATGATTTTGGATCAGACCCAACTCGTTTATTAATCAGGACGGGTCTATAGAAGAATTTTAGACCCAATGTATCATTTAGATCTATTCAGGATCAAATATGATATAGGTCCAATTCAAAATGTTGAGATTTAGGATGGGATTGATTGTGTTATTTTTACATTTAAATCAAGTATATAACTATTGTTTTATAGTTAAAATTTAGTACTTGATAATCAAATTTAGATTTATTAAAAAAAATTAAATAAGATTAAAAAGAACCAACTTAAACTTAAATTTTTATTTAAAAACTTTTATTTCAATTCAAGTAAATGATTATCCTTAAGTTTATAAACTATAATTTTTAAAATATTTATTGATTTAATTAAATATATTATAAGTAAGAATCCACCAAAAATAAATGATAAAATATAAAATTTTGATATAATTAATTATATAAAAAAAAAGATAAGAAGAGATCTAGTTAAGATGAAAAGATAATTAGTTTAAATGAGAGTTTAGTTAATAAATTGATAAAAATAATTGAAGTGAAAGAGGATAAAATTTATATAATTAAGATTTATGGATTAGGCCGAATTGGATCTGAATCAGGATAAAAAAAATACAAGATTCAAACCCGACGGAATTTATATCAAGTCCAATTTTCAAACTTGACTTAACCCATGGATTTTTTAAATATGGGTCGAGTATAATGGGGTTGGGTCAACCTAACTCATTTGTAGCCTTACTTCTAGCATAAAACTAATAAAGAAAGAAATATTTATACTAGCCTATACTGTAATACAAAGAATGAAAATGCTCTCTCTCTCTCTCTCTCTCTCTCTCTCCCACAAAAAGGCTGCAACCCATGGAGTTTTAAGGAATTATCAAGGGCAAGGTTGGCATTTTGGTCCAACTAATTACCAAGACCCCAGCAAATCACACCAAAATCTGAGTTTGCACATATTCTGAGAAGGTTCTTGGGTAGGCATATCAGTTCTTCAGGGAAAATCAAAAAGAAAATGAAGCTGGGATTGGGCATATGGATGCTAGAGCCTATGGTTCTGCATGGGCCTTAAAGAAACTAGGTGCTGCCTGGTTCCTTTGGTGTCTGATCTTCACTTTGACTAAGACCATGGAAAACATGCAGTATGCAATATCAGGCTTTTCAATTTCATGTATTGTGGTCATCCTCTTGTATGTGGATTATGGAGCTGAGCACAATACCTTCTTAATTTTCTGATTTCTTATGACAACAGCCCAGGTTACGGAACAGTTCTCTTCCTCTACACTCTGTTGCTTCTTACGTCATTTTTTGGCTTCAGTTTGCTACAGAAGATATCATTTGTTGGTTATGTAGTGCTGTACTTGTGTTTCAGGTGACTGATATACCTCATGTTCATAGAATGCCAGAGCGTGATTTTGCAGGGACCCCTTATGTTCCAGTTTATGTGATGTTCCCGGTGAGTTTTTTGAATAGAACTTTATGGGGTGACATTTATTCTTTTCCATTGCACTCTCCTTCACTCTCTTTTCCGTTAGGTTTCTGCCTATTAATTTTTATTTTCCGAGTTAGATTTAAATATTAGAATGTAAACATTTATTCATAAAATATCTGCACTCCGAATTTTTATGTTGGCTTTTTCTGGGACGATAGCTTGGTGTCATCAACATGAAGTGTGAGTTGGTCGACCCAGACAATCTGACGAAGCAGTTGAGAATATTAAAATCTGCCAATGTTGATGGTGTCATGGTTGATTGCTGGTGGGGAATAGTGGAAGCACATGCACCACAAGAATACAATTGGCATGGTTATAAGAGGCTTTTTCAGATTGTACGAGAACTGAAACTTAAACTGCAGGTAAGATTCCTATATATGTACTGCGACACAGGGTCTAATGATCTTTCATGCAGAATCATGTGAATTCCTTTGCTGAGTACTTATTGTGAATATTTTGTAGAGATGTTGAATATACTATTTTGGTCCACTTATCTCCTTTTCCTGCAGATTACTTAGTTGTATGTCATCTAATAGGCTTCTATTCACTAAATGTAAGTGGTGTCCGAACCTTAATATTAATATTAATACCAGACTATTGTAGTTATAAGCATGTTTCAGTGCATGCAATATTTGGTCGGTGTCTCTAATAACTAAATAATTACTATCTACATGCTATCGAGCAGTGGGTAAATTGCATCCTCAAATATGATCAATAGGATCAAGAGTGAACTAGCATATGCAGTGCTGAGATTAGACAAAATTTTAGCCCTTTAGTTCTTGTGATTGGTGATTTAAGTATGGGCAAGATAGGGGCCAAAACGGCCAAGATGTCTTATCCTAGAGAGATTTCGAGACCGATCTCAACCGTCCCATCCCATCTTGGCCTAGTTATAATACATTATAGTATTAATTTTAAATAAATATTGTTTATCATAAAGATATAGCTTTTAAAGTTCAAGTATATTAAAAAATCGAATAAAACACTAAAACTTTACAAATATATTTTTTTAAGAAAAAACCATTTCAAGCGAGTATTGAGACGTCTGACTGAGTTGGGGACCGAAACGGGACTGGACGCGGGGCATTTTGTTTCATAGAAAAACTGAACATTTCTTTCTTATAAGATTTAAAACCTTACTTGTGATTACCCTCATTTCCTGAAGGAAACAATAGTCATCTTTTGGAGTTACATATTGAGTGAAGTGGTATCCAATAACTATTAATTTTTTTCTTTCTTTGTTTTTGCTAACAGAAATAAAAGTTGCTTTCTTTTTTTCTGCTTGGACTTTTATTTCTGTCATAATTATACATCTGGAAGTTCTGATAGGTTGCTGATATATCTGTGCTTGCAATTGTAAGGTGGTCATGTCATTTCATGAATGTGGAGGCAATATCGGTGATGATGTCTGTATTCCTTTGCCGCATTGGGTAGCAGAAATTGGTAGAAACAATCCGGACATTTTTTTCACAGATAGAGAGGGAAGACGGAATCCTGAATGCCTTTCATGGGGAATTGACAAGGAAAGAGTATTAAGAGGCCGAACAGCACTTGAGGTAAATCTGCTTGTTAGTTCTCAATTCATGAAAGAACAAGTGTCTGTTAGCCTCATTCTGGTGATTGAAATTTCTCTACATCATGGTATTTTACATAGTCTATTATTTGGACATGCTTGGTAATGATATATTTGTTCTCTGAATACGTTATTGGGAACATGTTTTTTAGTTTGGTTTCATGTGGATGACATTCAAAAACCCACTAACTACTATATACTGAAAATCAAGTGTAAGAGGCATTTGCAAGACAGCAAATTGTGAGGAAGAAAAGCTTTTCTTGTGGATTTATAGAAGTCATAATGAAAAATTATCATATCCGGTTCATTCAGGAGATGTCTCTATAAGAATTCACCTATCCCAATAACAAAGAAACCTGACTTGAATGATCCTGTATTAAGAGCTAAATTGGCTAACTTAGGTTGTCGGAGTCAAAGGCCTTAAAGATAGTCCTCTATCCAGAAAATGCTGGTGAAACTTATTTTGCATTTACACATGCTAACTATCAAATATTTTAGGATCTGATTTGTTTTTCATGAAACTTGTTTTGGAATTACCCAGCTGATGAACGTTCTGATTATGTGTACCTCTGGTTTTGTCTTCTACTAGCAAACCAGGGACATGAAATTTATGTTAAGAATAAATTTAATGTGCAGATTAAATAATAAAAATAAAATTTAAAGCATAAGCTATATTAGAAAATATGAGAGGCCACGTTCATTCCCTCTTGATATGTTTTGGCTTTGTTTCATTAGGCCCTGTTACAGATTTCTTTGGTGCTTGTGTTTTTAGTAAAACATATTTGTTTCATGGTTTGCAGTCTAGACTATATTGAAAACAAATACACAGAACATACTTCTTTGTGTATTTCTCTTATGGCTGAAGGAAGGACATTTTGGGAAGGAAAATTGAGAAGGAATTGTTTAGGAATATTCCCATATTTGAAATTCATGATAATATAGATGTTGTTGAGAGTTGATTCACAATAAGCTTTTCTGCATGTATTATTCCTTGCTTAAAATGAGATATATATTGTTTAAGTTGTTTTACATAAAATTTATTTTTTAAACAAAATTTATTTCCTTTGCCTAATGTTTTCTATAAATTTTGTTATAGGTTTACTTTGACTACATGAGAAGCTTTCGAGTGGAGTTCAATGAGTTTTTTGAAGATGGTATTATCGCTGAGATTGAAGTTGGATTAGGTCCCTGCGGGGAACTACGTTATCCATCTTACCCAGTAAAGCATGGCTGGAGATATCCTGGCATTGGAGAATTCCAGGTAAGCAAGTTGTCACCTGTCACTTTCATATCTCATAAATGATTGAAACTCTAGAAAGGTGAGTATTCTGTGATGCTGGTGTACAAAACACTAGTACAGTGGTACTTTCAATATGGAAGTACTTTCAATATAGAAGGCATAATTTTCCTTTGTCTTCTTTATTGTCACTTCACGTTGATGCATTGGTATATAGTTGCGATGAGTTGACTGCAGTCAAAGTCCAGATCAATAACCAGAGTATACATGCTTGTAGAAGTGATGATATAGAGATGCATAAAAATAGATCTCTTAGTAAGCATCATAAGCAGTTGATTGGAAGGTCTATGGTGGTTGCCACTGTGGTGCCTATGTAGGCAAATTATGTACCTTCCTGCCTTTTCCCAGCAGGACATGACATGAAAATGACAGGTCACATCTTTTGATATTCTGGTGCTAACTGCTTTATGATAGAATTTATGAATATCCTAATATGCCAGGATAGAATTTGTATCGACATTAGAATTTTAGATTATGTTGTCATATGGATGCCAGTGATTTGCAACAGCCATTTTGTTGACAAAATCTAAATGGACATACTTTGCCTCTGTAGTACATAGGCACATTTTAGTGTGTTTACTAGTCACATTTTCCATCTTTTGTTATATGTTTTTCAACTTGACCACTAATAGAAGTATTAATCTAAATGGTCATACTTTGCCTCTGTTGTACATAGGCACATTTTAGTGTGTTTACTAGTCACATTTTTCATCTTTTGTTATATGTTTTTCAACTTGACCACTAATAGAAGTATTGCAGTGTTATGATCAATATCTAATGAAGAGTCTGAGAAAGGCAGCAGAAGCAAGGATGCACTCTTGTTGGGCAAGAGGACCAGATAATGCAGGCTCTTATAATTCACAGCCACATCAAACTGGATTCTTTTGTGATGGAGGAGACTATGATAACTATTATGGTAGATTCTTCCTTAATTGGTATTCCCAGGTCTTGGTTGATCATGCTGATTGGGTACTATCCCTGGCCGAACTAGCTTTTGAAGGTACAAGCATATCTGCAAAGGTATGGGTGAATTCTGTTTTCTTTTGTTCATAGGTTGATTATGTTTTTCCCTATGTTTCTTTAGGCTTAATGGATTTATTCAGTAACTCTTACTTTCTTTGTCCTGAATGAATTTCAACATATTATTAACATTTGATGTTGGCATAATATCTCAAACTTCAAGTATTATACTGTTTTACTTGCTAAGGAGCAGAAGTTTCCTGCTTTCCATTATATAATTTTTTGTTTTGATTCTAAATAGTTTTGTTGCACTGAGATGTTATTTGGTATATTTCCAGTTATAGGTTTTTATGGCTAAATCAAACCATTATCTGGGTACATTTCTTCTTTTAGATGGTCACCTGCTGTTTCTAACCACCTAAGTAAAAAGTACTTATGATATTCAAATTGTACACAATCTCTGCAGAGTTTTGCTAACCTCTCATTGCTCAACTGATTTGGAGTTACTAATTCTCTTATAAAATTTCTAAATGCTTTAGTGGATTACTGGCTGAATTTGAAACTTTTCTACTAGTCACATGAATCAAGTTTTTGTGGTATTGCAGTTGTTTAGCAGTATTTTTGCATCTTTTAAGATGAAACCAGGAAGATACTGTATAATCTTATTCCCTTAGCATCTGCTATATTCTTGTTGGAACAGATATCAGGTATCCATTGGTGGTACAAAACAGCTAGTCATGCAGCTGAACTGACTGCTGGGTTTTACAACCCTTGCAATCGTGATGGCTATGCTTCAATTGCATCAATGTTGAAGAAGCATAGTGCCGCTTTAAACTTTACATGCGTTGAGTTGCAGACCTTGGATCAACATGAGGAATTCCCAGAGGCACTGGCAGATCCAGAGGGTTTGGTCTGGCAGGTAATGTATGGTAAAAACATGGAGGATTATTCTTTTCATACTAGCTTGTTTTGTTAGCTTTGATTATGCACAGAAACTTGTTTAATATTTTAATCAACATGGAGGATTATTCTTTTCATACTAGTTGGTTATGTAAGTTTTGATTATGGACAAAAACTTTTTTACATTTTAATCAATTTTTAGTTTAAGGATTGAAATTCTTGGTTGTTTTACATTTTAATCAATAAACTATTGCTCATATTTGTGGTGGAAAATAAGGGAAGGAGGGGACTGCAGCTGAAGAGTTGTTTGTTTATTGCTAGAAGAAAAAGGAAGACATAGTTTTCTGTAGTAATTATCTGTGTTATAGATGTGGTGCTGCTATATAAAGATAAATGGCTGCAAATATTGATCTGTTCCCATCCTCAGGTGTTGAATGCAGCGTGGGATGTTTGTGTACCAGTGGCTAGTGAGAATGCCCTTCCTTGCCATGATAGAGCTGGTTACAACAAAATTCTGGAGCATTCCAAGCCCGTAAATGATCCAGATCGGAGGCATTTATTAGCATTTACTTACCTCAGGCTAAGTCCGGATCTCATGGAAAGAGACAACTTCCTAGAATTTGAGCGCTTTGTCAAAAGAATGCATGGTAAATATTGAGCCCATGTATACATTTGTTACTTGCTGCAGCACCATATATTTGCATGTCATTTTCATTTCTTGTTGCGGAATTGTATGTCTGCATTAGTTACCTTCAATACTCTATGCTATTAGTAACTAAGAGCTTGATAATAGTAGTCACAGAACTATATCTTATGCAATTCTATTTGTGTATCCATAGATTGTTTTCTTTAATGAAAGAGAAAAATAATTAACCGAATCTAGTGTTTTAATTTTGGAAAAAGTACCTAGTATTTATGAATTTCATTGCTCATTTGGTCCATCAGAATTTTCTTTAGTTGCACGAGGACATGAATGGCTTTAGAAAGCTGACTGATCTTCCTATATATTAACTTCATGGTTACAGTTCGGAGGTGGTGGGTCTTATATACTGGTCAAGTGTTGGAAAATTTATGCTAGAGAAAATCTTACTTTTTCATGATATTATTGGCTCTTATTGAATTTGAATGCAGCTCTTGAAACTAATCATCTTAGTGATATCCAATCATGAAATAAGGTATTTAGCTAGGTGATTCTCAGTTGTGTGAAGTTGTTTAAGTGATGTCATCTGCAGTGTAATGATAAAAATGCAGTAATAAATAAATGCAAGAAAATAGGATGTTGGACACAATTAGTGGTGGTGCTTGTATTTCTAGTACATGTTCATCACGGCAATTTTGAGAACCACAAACCTTCTATGATTTAATGTGAAGAAAGTAAAAGAGAATTCTTGTTAAAAAGGGGGAAAAAAAACTTGATGTCTGTCTCTATGTTTATTGTATGTGAAAAATAAGAGGCAGCTTCCATCTAAATGTCTTTGGTTGCCCCATGTTGTCACTGCTAATTTGGGCAAAATGCCTAAGTGCAGAATAGCAGAACGTATGTAGATAGTTTAAGAAATGATAATATTGAGATGGATGTGTGGTAGAAGTTCTATAGCAAAATAAGAAATGAGTTAGATGACCATGAGAAGTTGCCCAAATGAAGGACAAAGTGATGAATTGGTTGAAATAATTTGGGCATACATAACAAAGATTTTGGGCCTTTAGAAAGGAGGGGTGATTTAAGTTGCGTTGAAAGATGTAAGAGCCAAAGATCTAAGATAACATGGATGGAGATTATGAAAAAAGATATAGAAAAACTAGAAATAATATTTTATGTATGTTATACAGCCTTAATAGGAATTATAGGATTACTTGGCAGATGAGGATCAATAAAGCTGATTTCAAATAGATGGGGCAAGGCAGAATGATTATGGTATGATTAGCTGGCTTAAGAGTTCCTTATAGATTACCAGTGATTAACGTGAAGAGAGGAATCTGCTTTCTTGCTAATTATTGAAAAAGGACCATTAAAGGTCATCTGCTGGGGTGAGCACCAGCAAAAACACATTGCTGATGCTAAGATCTTTTTGCAGGGAAGCATTCAGCAGTTACCCTAGTTGACATCATCATGCAAAGCTGTCGTAAATTAATTACTGTGCATTTCAATCATCTTTTTTTCCTATTCTTTTGTCCTTGCATGATCAGTACTTCAGCATCATAAAGTCGCATGACACCACTGCGTTGCAGGTGAGGCAGTTCTTGATCTCCAGTCATAAAAGGAAAGGAGAGAGGAGTCACGCATGACAAGTGGTCTCCAAATATCCAATCCCACTTCGCCTAAAAAGAGTTAATGCTTCTTTGCAGGTGTAGGAGAAATGCTCTCTAATAAGAACTCAAAGGCTAACCCTTCTGTATAGAAGCTCCACAAAGAAATAGCAAATCTGACCCTTTTAATCTTGCCTGTTTACTGGTCAAAGAGATCAAGTTGTATTCTGATTACAATAGAACAGTTTAGTCCAGTTCTTGGTAAATGAGTTCTTGCAGTAGCTCTTTTTCAGAGTAACTTCATCATGATATCCTTTCATTGTTTTGCCCTTGTAGAGTTCGGTACTGCGGGCTAATGGCTGCCTGCGTGGTATGTCACAGTTGCATATTCTACATGTTATCATTACAGTTTTGTAGAACAGCTGATTTTTGTTTCTTTCCCTTAAAAAAAATTATAAAGTGAGCAAGAACAGCTCTGCTTCTTTGCAGTGGCATGCATTTCTCTGACTGGAAAGCCAACAAATTGTTTGTTGGGAAGTTGTTCTAAGCTTCTTAAGTGCGCCTGCCGTGCATTTGAAACAGAGGTTATACTACAAAATTTAGCAGGAGCGGTGGACATCAGTAGTTTGCTGCAGAAACGAAAAAGGTCCGTTAAGACCATGCAAAATTAGCCCATCCATATAAAGTTTTGGTATCTGGGTTCCTTACAAGGTGAAGAAGATGTCAATCATACTCTACGCACCATCATTGGTATCCCTGGGGCCACATTTTAGCCCGTAAATCTTGGTAATTTATACTTCATTGGGATATCTTCACATCAATTGTTTAAATATGATAATGTGGGTTTCATATGGTTTTTTTTTTGGTGAAATGGCTTGTCACTATGATCCATAGATTTTAGTTTCTATTTTTTTCAAAAATATAAAAAATCATCATATAGCAGGGTGATTGGCAATTTAGTTTCTATTTTAGATTTCTGAAAACTCTTTTGAAATTATGAAAGCTAAAAAAATCAAGTTTCAAAATTTTTTCAAAATAAATAAAATGCCCTAGATTTACATTTGGTTGTTCTCTTTTGTTCTGGGATCCGGTATTATTTATTGTCTTTTATATAAGCATGGTATCATGCCAGTATGAAGGTAATTCCGGAGTCAACTTGGACGGTGGGGTGATTTCGATCATATTATTCTTTATTGTTTCTTATGAGGGTATGCAAAGACAAAGCACATTGAGATTTATCAATACTCTTCCATTAGAAAGAATTGTCCATGAAGAAGTTCGTTTGCTTCTAGCTTATACATTCTGCAAAAGATCAGCTGTCACATATTTTCATTAAAGCATTATTGGTCGAATGATTTGAAACCTTACATATTAAGCCCATTATTGTCACCATAAGTTTTGTAATGAGAGAGTATTGGAGTCATCGTTAACTCCAATACATCAATTAATTAATCTTTTTATTTTTGGTGCTTATTTAAGCTCTTGGTCCTATGTCTACTCTGAAAAGAGTGCCATTTTACACTGTTTTCACAGAAGCCAACATTTTACGTGGCACGACCCAAAAATGCCAGCCAGACACTATGTTGGTGATCTATTTGTAAACCATTAGACATTACCATAACGCTTTATTCAAATTTATCCATCGTAAATATCATCAATCAGCAACACTGTTGCACCCCAACCATCCCTTGGTATGAGACACATGCCATCTGGACCATATAATCACTCGAAAGAATGACATCACCATGTACATTCCCTGTGCCATCCATAGGTCCATTGAGGGGCATTTGACTCAATAGTCTCAATGGATGAAAGATATCTCCCTTCTCAGAGAGGTATGCATAGGACTAAACATTTCTATCATTCACATAGTTATGTTTCCAAAAGTTAAAAAAGGCTTCAAAACTTGCTAACCTGAAGCAAATAACATGTCCGCTATAGAATCTTTATGTTAAACTAGGATAAATTTTAGAATTGCATTTAGTCTTCTCAAATAGGAAGAGCAGGGGTTTGGATGCTACTTGAGTAATGTTACTAGTAGTTCCTGATGATAAGGCACTGCAAGGCTGCTAAATAAAATTTTGATTCCAGTTTATCTCTCCTTGTTTTCTCCTCTTTTTTTCTTATGTGCAAACAAAAGCATGATCAGATGTTAATCATATTCCCAACAGAACCAAAAAAAAAAAAAAAACATCGATGTAACTTAGAATTATATGGCAAGAAACAAAAGCAGAACAAAAGGGATCACGCAATTGGATCTTTGGTCTTTAGCTAATCTACGATTTGAAACATGTTGACGTCGAGTCCTTTTTTGAAAGCCAGGAAACAGAGGTCCTCCTCGTCGGACTCTTACAAGAAAAGTTTTCGAGACCGGATGCTCCGGTGGGATCCTCGTCGGACTCTTACAAGAAAAGTTTTCGGAGACCGGATGCTCCGGTGGGGATCCTCCAACGCTCCGAGGCCAACCTCCGAGGCCAACCTTCGAGACCCGCTTCGGAGCCTTCAACTTCGAGGCCCGCTTCGGCCTCCGGGGCATCCATCATGGTCTGGCCCTTGGGACCCATAGCTTATAGCAACGGGCCACCTGGCATGCCCACGTGGTCCAGCACCATCAGGGTTAACGGTAAAGGAGACTGACGGCGTCCCGCTTCGGCCTCCGAGGCCAACCCCCGAGGCCAACCTCCGAGGCTAACTTGGAGCCTTCAACCTCCGAGGCCCGCTTCGGCCTCCGGGGCATCCGTCATGGTCTGGCCCTTGGGACCCAGTAGCTTATAGCAACGAGCCACCTGGCACCCATGCGGTCCACTACTCGCCTGCTATGATGCATCGCCATGCCTCATTAAGGCGTATGGTCCACCATGCGTCCATAACAGTACGTGGCCATATCCGTTACGGCGTGCAATCCACTACTCGCCTGCAATTACGTATGGCCATATCCCGTTACGGCATACGACTCACCACTCGCTGCGGCTGCATGCAGCCATACCTAACGGCGCGTACTGATGCAGTCGCGGCGCCCGACACTTGTAAGACCGTATTGGCGGGTGGCAAATCAAGCAGGACACCTCTGACGCACAGTAATGATACGGTCTGTCATTGTCAGCCCCTCCTTTTTGTCCGTTATCGACGGGATATCATGAAATCAGTAACCTTCTGGAAGCATGGAGGGAGGGAGATCTTTGAACATGTATGAAAGCTCACATTTACAACAAGGAAAGGATCCTGAACCCTAACTCTCTAGCTTTCTTCTGCTAGCTAACTCTTGTTTGTTCCGAGTGACTGACTTGAGCATTGGAGGGTCCCCACCGGAGCATTCAGTCTTTGGAGACTTTTCTTGCAGGAGTCCAGCAAGGAGGACCTCCGTTTCCCCGGTGTTCAAGGAAGGTGACTCGGTGTCAACAGATTGACGCGCCAGGAAGGGGGAAAGAAGAAAAAAGCTTCGAACCTGTCAGCGATAACTTCTCTTTCCCAAGCTCTCAAGCCATGGTGATGACCCGTGCGTGAGAGGTCTCCACCAGTCACGCTGGGGGGCAGCGACAAGGGGCTGATCCGCTGGCGATTGACCCCTCAGCTCCCCTAGTGATGTTCCTACACCTCCACCGCAGAAGCTTTAAGAAACCGCTTGCCACCCTTGCCGCGCAAGTCCAATCTTTGGCAACGGTGGTCCAAGGCCTAAACACCAAGCGGTGGCTGCACAGCAACTGGGGCCCCTCCCGTCAGTGCCAGGAGTCATCCAACCCAGCCAGCACTCTTTCCGGAGGAGGTCCCTACCCGAGAAGCTTGCCACCGCTGCGCTTCGCCCAAGTCTCACCGTCGCAAAGCCTCCAAGAGGCCCTGGTTACCCTCTCGCCGCTAGTGCATCTCCCAAGCGGCGGCATAAGAAGGAAGCGAGCGCCTTCGTCAGCATTGCCGCCGCTCTTCCCCCTCCTCGAATTCCTCAAGGAGGGGTCCTTTGACGGCAGAATAGCCCGCCGAGCTGAGCGTCAGCTCGACGAGTACAATCAGCGATTGGAGGAGCTCAGCGCCGGATCACCAACCCATCAGAGGCGGACTACAACAGCCGGCCACCGCTGTCCCACTGGATTATGAGGAACCGATCTCAACCGATTCCGCCTTCCTCAGCTGGACTCATATGACGGGACTGCGGACCCCCTGGAGCATTTGAAAAGTTACAAGGTCCTCATGCAGGTCCAGGGGCAACCGATTCGCTCCTGTGCATCGTCTTCCCGCTACTTTGAAGAAAGCTGCTCGAGCTTGGTACTCCCGCCTGCCGCCACGGAGTATCGACTCTTTCTGCCAGCTGGAGAGGGCCTTCTTGGCCCATTTTGATGTCTATCGAAAGATTCCAAGGGTGGTACAGTCTTTCTCAGTCCAGCAAAAGAGTGGCGAGTCCCTGCGGGACCACGTCGCTCGGTTTAAGGAAGTCGCCCTGAAAGTCTACAACCTCGAGGATTTGGTGGCCACCTTGGCCTTGAAGCGAGGGCTCCGTCCCTCTCGCTTCGCATACTCCCTCGACAAGAAACCGCTCGCTCCTACGCAAAGCTTTTGAGCCAGGCCCAGAAGTACATCCGCGCCGACGAAGCTGATGTTGGGAATTGTATCCTAAAGCTAATCATTTGATGATTGTGCTGATGTAAATTGTATATAAATTGATATATTAATAAAAGTTATCTGGTAGTTTATTCATTACAAAAACATCTTCTTAATACTCTGAAAGTAATGAAGCCTTAGGATCTTCCTCACGATAAAGGAGGATTTATCTTAGAAGGTCCTTAAAAGAGTTTGCGATCAAATGATATACTATGACAGGGCCATAGTACTATCAATTATAGGACGTTGTATATCATATTTGTTGGTTATCCTCTTAACCAAGGAGTGTAGAGACACTGGTATGACATACAGGTGAAAGTGTAGGAGTACATTTCACCGAACGTGACTCATTTTCGGATACTCTGCTGTCAAGAGTTAATCCGAGAAGATATAGGTATAAGTATCCTTCAGACCTGAAGATCACAACCAGTGGCTTACAAGCAACTCATTGTACTTAGGTGCCGGACCACCTGGATTTCTAATCCAGCTACGAAAGGTTACTGGGTGCAGTCAAGTACTTGTGGTAGTCAGTTGTGGATCAAGATGGAATTTGACCTATCCCATTAAAAGGAGAAATGCTTGTGTTTCAATTTAGCAAGACCTTGGCCAAGGCACTTCATGTGAAAGTCACATGATCACTAAAGTTGAAATCACTTTATGGATTTGCTATTTAGAGTTGACAGGCTCTCAAGCCATCCTTAGCATTTGTGGTCAAGAGGATGAATTATACGGTAACTGTTTCTTAGGGTTCTTGGAGTTTGCTCGGCAACTCTTCGACCTATCCGGACGTCGGGTTCCATTGCTAGATGGGCACATCGATTAGTATAGAAAGTTGTTTCTATGCTACCGGCTTAGGTTCGAACCTAGAGAGTCACACGCATAGAAGTTTCCTAGGATGATCTATTTGCTGATCAACGATTGAGAATCGTATATGATTTAATTAATCAATTTGATTGATTGAATTATCTCAATTGGGTTAAGTACAATTGAATAAGATTCAATTTGGTTTAAGTCTATTAGAAGGACAAGTCAATTTCAAATATTGATTTGAAATTAGACTTGATTTGAATTTAAATAGATTCAGGACTAGCCAAATTTGATTTGGGCTTGGACCATGATCTATGTGGTTAAGTCAAATAAATTCAGATCAGAACCCAAACCTCTCGAATATGGATCTCATATGATAAGATGGCTAAAATCTCATCTCATGAGATAGAATTTAATGCATGACATTTATTTACCGAACGTCGGATTTATCCCTCGTCTCTTTGGTTTTCTCCGAACGACGAAACTAAACGAAACGCCGCGACTCCTTGGTTTTCTCCGAACATCGGAATTAAACCAAGCACCGCGCCTTCGGCGTCTCTTCGCTTTTGCCAAACGATGGATTCTTAAATGTCAAGGCTAAATCTAGACTATAAATAGAGGGCATTCCCTCACCAGAGAACACAGAACAAAAAATAGAACAACAATACACGATTTGTCATGGATTGTAATTCTAAATTATCGTGGATTGTAATTCTAAAATGTTAGAATAGAAAATCCTGGTGATTCTGGTGTTAGCGAAGCCTGGTGGATCTTGGAGGAAGATTCAAGTGAGAGGATTCAAGATCAGCAAAGCTATTTTTCCGCGAGCTAGCACTCCCGGAAATCTGATCATTCGGGGCTTCGCATGGACGATACTAGAGGCCGGACGATTGAACGGCTGCAGAGCAATAAGGATTTACCTACTGTTCTTAAGGTAAGTGATTTGATCCCTAGATCTTAAGGCAGGCTTCAAGATAATAGTGTGACTAGTCATCTTGAAGATCAAGATATGATCTTGATGTTTTTATATGCATATTTTAGATCAAACGACCCTAAATATAGGCAAAGATATGATCTTGATGCATATTAGATAGATTAATATGTAATCTTTTAATTTCCGCAATGATAATAGTTATCAATTTTTAAAAATATGCATGCCTCGGAGACTATTTCTCTTTACAAATGGTATCAGAGCCATGGTTTCGTTAATGATCTAATTTATTGCATGTAAATTAATATTCTCATTAATTGTGTAATTATGGCTAAAACTTATCACAAGGCCATATGGTCACAGGTGGATTGAAAATCCGAATTACCCATTCAATGAGGTATTCTGTGACATATTGCCGTGCGATTGTTTTATCGTTGATGCTTTGTTTAAAGAAAATTTAAATTGTGCTTTGGCATCAAAACATAGATTACACACACTCTCAAAAGATATTTTATATTTGATACATATTGATGTTGTATAAAACCATAATATTTGCATGTTTAGTATAAAAACATAGATATGATATATGATGGCATGATGTCTATGTTATAAAACATACAAATATTTATGAGAGTTTTATTTGAATGTCAAATATTAGTTCATAATTTTTTTTAGATATGATCTAAATATAGGAATTATGAGTAGTAACATTATGCTTGATTGAAATATATGACATGTTAACATGAAATATATTTAATCATTTGGGTTAGCTAAATCGGGTCCATAAAGGGTTAGACTCTAAGGTTTAAATCAACTGGACTAAAAGAGTATTTGTTCAAATCTAATTAGATTAGGTTAAGAATGCTCTAAATCAAACAATAGTTGTAGTTGATCAAGTCCTTCTCTTTGATTAAACCAAATGGAAGTAGATTAGGCTCCGTGGTTGAGCATGAATCTATTAGATGGTCAAATCAGAATTGGTTAACCATATGATGTCAAGGTGGGATGGCAAGTTGCTCTAGGATCAACGATCGAATGGTTTTTAATTGGGAGCTACTCGTATTGATGCGTCTTTAACGAGTTAATGGCATATCCCTCCCATCGATCTCTCTCACCTGGTCATTGTGGTGAACCATTTATGATTCAGATCATTTACCTGATTCGGGTTGACCCATGCCTGTAAGGATATCAGTATGACTGATTTAGGTGCCACTTAACCTGACTTAATCTTGTTTCATTCTACCGATTTCATAGATTCAGTGGGAGAACTTGATTAGTCAATTTATCTTCATATTATTAAAATCCTCTAAAATTATTAGGTCCTTAAAATGAAATAGTTATATGATAACTAGATCATAGCCTCCCATTAAGGTGGGTGATAATGAGTCCGATGTCTTGATAATCATTGGAGGCACTCCATGCCTGGTGCTTGTCAACCATCGGAATTATCATTCATTATATGATAAGTCAGCGTAACTATTAAATAAACAGTCAGGTGAGCCGAGCTTCACTCGGGCTTGGTTGTCTATTGATAGGTTACACTGATTATATCATTTAATGGTTGGACCTAACCAGAACTTTCAGTGGAGGCACTTCATGCCTGCTGAAGAGGTACATGGGGCAAAACTGAACACTAAGAATTGTTTGGGGAAACAATTGGTTTTGAACCTACTCTTAGATGCATATGGGTTAGCCAAGCTTCACTTGGGCCTGTATGTAGTTTATGTAGATCTTAGTGCCGCTAAAGAATTAAGAATAATTCTTCGAATTGGGGTGTAGAGGCTGCCAATTTGAACAAAATAGTGGGAGAATCTTTAGACTAAAGTCCAAGTCTTTAGACTGAATCAATTTATATACTAATAAACTTTAGTTTTTCCTTATGCAGAACATGGCCACTAATTTATCATTAAGGTCCCTATTGGATAGTGACAAATTGAATGGTTCCAATTTCAATAGCTGGTTCAGAAAACTTAAGATCGTCCTTGAGCATGAGAGGATTCTATATATTCTGAATAATCCTGCACCAAAGATACCTGATGCAAACACCCAAAGTTCTGAGAGAGACACTTATCAGAAGTGGCTCAATGATAGAACTAGCGTGCGTTGTATCATGTTAGCAGCAATGAACGATGAATTCGGTCGCCGGTTCGAGAATGCTCAGCCAGAAGAAATCATTCAAGCGTTGAATGAATCTTTCGGCACACCCGACGATGTTGAAAGGCACAAGACTAGTTGTGCTATTTTCAATGCTCGAATGAGAGATGGATCTCCTGTCACTGATCATGTATTGTACATGATCGAGAAGATAGAACTCCTAAGCAAGCTCGGCTTTCCCTTACATGAGCAGTTGGGAAAAGATGCGATCCTGAATTCCTTGCCTCCATCCTTCCGACCTTTCCTTACTCATTTTCGAATGACAAAGCCTGCAGTCAACTACCACGGTTTGTTGGGGTTGTTACAGAACTTTGAGAAGGATAACCAGCTCTCTAAGGGTTTGGTTAATGTGGTTGAAGGATCTAAGGTAGGGCGTAAACCCTTTGGGAAAGGGAAGAAGAAAAAGAATAATAAAAGGGTGCAACATGCTAGGACATCTATAAGGGGTCAGATGCAGAAGAAGAAAGTTGATAAAAGTCAAG
>UESW01004167.1:493179-517567 GCA_900491605.1 Calamus simplicifolius | reverse complement strand
CTCTTGTAAAATCATTTTCTATTAAGAATTTACTTAACCTATCATACCAAGCTCTAGGTGCTTGTTTCAAACCATATAAAGCTTTGTGCAATTTAAAAACGTGATTTGAAAATTCGTGATCTTCAAAACCTGGTGGTTGTTCTACATAAACTTCTTCATTTATAAATCCATTTAAAAATGCGCTTTTTACATCCATTTGAAATAAGTTAAAATTCATATGACATGCAAATGCAAGTAATAGCCTAATGGCTTCTAATCTAGCTACAGGTGCAAAGGTTTCATCAAAATCAATACCTTCCTCTTGATTATATCCTTTAGCAACCAATCTAGCTTTGTTTCTAATTACTATGCCATTTTCATCTAGTTTATTTCTAAAAACCCATTTTGATCCTATTACTGAATGATTTTTAGGTCTTTCAACTAAAGTCCAAACATTATTTCTTGTAAATTGATTTAGTTCTTCTTGCATTGCTAACATCCAATTATTATCTTTTTCAGCTTCTTCTATAGTTTTAGGTTCAATTTGTGATACAAATGCAAGATGATTACTAATATTTCTCATATATGATCTAGTTCTTATTCCTTGAGATGGATCGCCTATAATCAATTCCTTGGGATGACTATGAGCATATCTCCAGTCTCTTGGAAGATCTATATCATTATGATCAATATTGACATCATCGTCCTTATGTGAATCATCATCTTTAGCTTCTTGCTCATGATCAGAAGATACTTCAATATTAAGTTTTTCAAGATCTTTTTCAATTATGTTTGTATCTTCCTCATCATCAAGCTTTTCAGAACTAGATGCTAAAGACTCATCGAAAACTATATGAATGGATTCTTCAACTACTAAGGTTTTCTTGTTAAATACTCTATAAGCTTTACTAGTTGTTGAATATCCTAAAAAATTCCTTCATCAGATTTAGCATCAAATTTTCCTAATTGTTTTTACCATTATTATGAATGAAACATTTACATCCAAATGCATGAAAGTATTTTATATTTGGTTTTCTTTCATTCCATAATTCATAAGGTGTTTTCTTTAAGATTGGTCTTATTAAGCTCTATTTAAGATGTAACATGCTGTGTTAATTGCTTCCGCCCAAAATACTTTGGTAGTTACTTTCGCATAGCATGGTACGGGCCATGTCTTCTAGAGTCCTATTTTTCCTTTCAACTACACCATTTTGCTGTGGAGTCCTAGGGGCTGAAAAATTATGATTAATTCCATTTTCAGAACAAAAACTTTCAAATAAGTGATTTTCAAATTCTGTTCCATGATCACTTCTTAGAGATACTATAGTAGTGTTTTTCTCATTTGTGACTTTCTTGAAGAATTTCAGGAATATCGAGAAAGTCTCATCTTTGTGAGCTAAAAACATTACCCAAGTATATCTAGAATAATCATCTACAATCACTAGACCATATTTCTTTCCTCCTAGACTTGTGGTTCTAGTTGGTCCGAAAAGATCCATGTGAAGTAGCTCTAAGTGCCCTAGAAGTTGAAACAATGTTTTTAGATTTGAAAGAACTTCTAGTTTGTTTTCCAAATTGACATGCATCACATATTTTATTATTTTCAAAATCTAGTTTAGGTAATCCTTTAACTAAATCCATTTTAATTAGTTTTGAAATAAGGTGTGTGCTTGCATGACCTAATCTACGATGCCACAACCAACTAATTTCATTTATGTTAGCATTGTCAGCAATTAAGCAATGATCACTCAAAGATAATTTTTCTAGATCAACCAAGTAAACATTGCCATGTCTATAACCAGTAAATACAATGCTATCATCAATAGAATTAGTTACAGTGCATACAGAAGATTTAAATGAAACATTAAAGTTTTTATCACATAATTGACTTATACTTATTAGATTATGCTTCAAACCATCAACATAAAGTACATTATCAATAAATGTAGATGGAGTTATACGAACTTTACCAAGGCCCATAATTTGACCTTTACCGTTATCGCCAAACGTAACAACTCCACCTTTCTTTTCTTCTAGGGTGATGAATTCATCTTTGTCACCCGTCATATGTCTTGAGCAGCCACTATCAAGGTACCACTTTTTCTTTGATCTTTTGGCTACAAGACATTCCTGCAACATAATTTAAACTTTATGTTTAGGTACCCAAGCTTTCTTGGGTCCTTCATGGTTAGCAGCAACAAAAATTGTTCCTTTCGGAACCCATATTTTCTTTGCTTTAACATTTAACTTGTTGTTATTATTTAATGTTTTGCATTCAAATGATTTATGACCTTTTTCATTACATTTAAAACAAGTTATATTACTTTGGTTGGCTTTTACAAAAATATTCTTTAAAGATTTTTGTTTCCTTAATGTGTTATACCCTAAACCTGCTTTGTCAAAAACAGCTTTTTGACTATCTAAGATCATGTTAAGTTTAGTTGAACTTAAGTGAATTTCTCAACAATGTCTTTATATTTTTTAACATCTTTCTTAAGAGAGTCATTTTCTTTAACTTGCTGTTCTTTTTCTAAAGCTAAAGTTTCTAATTGATCTTTTAAATCTTTTGTTGAGTTTTTAGTTTCAGATTTAACAAATCTATTTCTTGATTAAGATTATCTCTTTCTTTGCTAAGTTCTTCTTTTTCATTAGTTAAGTTCTTAACTTCTAAAGCTAATTCATTTTTACTTTTAGCTAAGCTAATATTGTCATTTTTCAAAAACTTATACTTCTTTTTCAAGGATTTAAAATCAATCATAAGTTCATTGAAAGCCTCAAACATTTCATCAAATGTAAATTCATCATTTGAGTTTTCAGAACTTACCTCATTGTCGTTGTCGTCGTTGTTGGCCATGAAGCAGATATTGGCAACTTCTTTTTGTTCTTCTTCTTCGGAAGAAGACTCTTCACTATCAGTCCAAGTTGCCATGTATGCCTTTTTCTTTTTCTTGTAGGCCTTCTTAAGTAAAGGACAGTCATATCTAAAATGCCCTGGCTTTTTACATTCATAACATACTAAGGGCTCTTTTTCTTTGTCCTTTTCCTTTTTCTTATCCTTTTCTTTTTCTCCTTCCATTTTTGCTCCAAATCTCTTTTTGTGGAAGGGCCTCCTTCTTTGCATAAATTTCTTGAATTTCCTTGCAAGGAGGGCTGTCTCATCATCATCATCCTCTTCATCATCGCTGCTGCTTCTTCCATTTCTGCAGCTTTGAGGGCGATGGTCTTCTTCTTTCTTGACTCATCCTCATTGACATGTTGTTTCACTTGAAGCTCATGAGTCATTAGCGAACCAAGAAGCTCTTCCAAGGTAGGATGTTCAGATCTTTGGCTTCTTGATGGCGGTGACCTTGGCTTCCCAAGTCCTTGGAAGTGACCTAAGAATTTTGCGAACAAGCTCAGATTAGTATAAATTTTCCAAGACTTTTTAAACCATTCACAATATCAGTGAATCTAGTGAACATGCATGTGATGGTTTCAGTTTGTTCCATAGTAAATAATTCATATTTATGAACCAAAATATTTATCTTTGATTCTTTTACTTGGTTTGTTCCTTCATGAGTTATTTCCAACCTATCCCAAATTTCTTTTGCGGAATTACATGTTGAGATTCGGTTGAATTCATTTGAGTCTAAGGAACAATATAAAATATTAATGGCCTTAGCATTTAGTTGTGCCATTCTCCTATCATTATCATTCCAATCCCTTTCGGGTTTAGGAACAATAGTGCCATCAATAAGGTGTGTGGGTGTACTAGGTCCATTTATTATTACTCCCCACAATTCATAGTCCGAAGCTTGAATGAATATTCTCATTCTAGCTTTCCAATATGAATAGTTGGTTCCATTAAATAAAGGAGGTCTATTCGTAGAATGACCTTCAGCAAAACATGAACCACTTTGTGTTGCCATAAGGATCTTTAGCCCTTGATCGTGAGATCAAATTCTAAATGAGCACTTGCTCTGATACCAATTGTTGGCCCAGATGGCAACCCAAGAGGGGGGGGGTGAATTGGGTTCTTAAAAATTTAAGACTTTTTAATGTTTTAAACTGATTGCTCAAGATGTGCAAGTGAGTGAAATTAACTAAAAGCAATGCACAAGCAAAATAAAGAGAGATAGAGAGAGAGAAAATATAGCACGGCAAACACAAGATAATTTTATAGTGGTTCGGTGCAACCAACACCTACGTCCACTCCCAAGATTCACTTGGGTCCACACTATAATCTCCTAGATTACAGCCGAGTTGTTTTCCAAGCTCACAACTCAAACTTGTTGTTTTTCCGGGTCACAACGAACCCAGCTGGTTTTACTCGGGCTTACCAGCACAAAACCCTACACGTTGTTTTTCACGGGCTCACAACTAACCCAACACAAGCACTCCGGCTTGTAACGAGGTATATCAACCTCCACTGATTCAATCCACTGATTGAATCAGCAACCAATCAAAATATTCAGAGTTTAAGTATGAACAGCTCCCCTTGAGCAAATATACAAATTGAGTATAAAAGAATAAAAGGTTAGAAAAGCCTGATAAGATAGCAGATGGTGTGGCTTTGGCTTTCTTCCTTCTCTCTCTAACTCCTCTTGAAGTGTGAATCAAGCCTCAGCAAGATTCTTGACCGTTGAAGACTTTGGAGTTGAGATGAAGCTTTTTCTCCTTTTGAAAATCCTTCGATTTGATCTTTGAAACGCTTATGGATTTTCTTTTGACTCTTGTTGATTGATGAGATGGAGCAGACGAATCTTTCTCTTTGATTTCGCTCCTTTTGAATCACTCTCTTTGAGCTAAAAGATTTTTCCAATATGCTCTGTTTTTTCCTCTTTTTGAAAGATATTCTTTTCTCTCTTTTTGATTTCAAAAACTTGTGTGATTGAAAAGAGCTCCTCTATTTATAGATTCTGCAAAAATATATCCGTTAGAGACAAGAAAAATAGCCGTTATTCAAAAATCTTACCGTTGGAGTGACGTGTCATCGTGAAAAAATATCGTCCAGATTTGCTGGAGTCGACTCATGCTTTTCCCGAGTCGGCTCGAGCTCGTCTTTCTAAAATAGAAATGTTTATAAAGGTTAGGGGCCGACTCGCCAGAAATAAAGTGTCGACTCCTGATAGTCGGGAGTCGACTCGAGAAAGGCTTGGGGTCGACTCGCGAAGTGCTCAAAAAACACTCTTCTGGTGTCTGAGCGGAGTCAACTCGCACAGTCAGGGAGTCGGCTCGACAGAATCAGGGGTCGACTCGACAATTTCGTGGGTCAACTCGACACAGATGCACATTTCTGTACACTGAGCGAAGTCGACTCTGAAACTCAGGAGTCGGCTCCGGAACGTATCAAAAATCAGAAACTTTTCTGATTGACATTAAAATCATTCCAGATTCATTTTAATTCATTGTTTTGACTTGAATACAATAAAATTGACATTTAGAGTTGATTCAAGAACTATTCCAAAAACTCATTGATTAAACATGAATTATAACATTTCTTTTCGAAAGTTCGAATATTGAGCTTAAAGTCACTTTCAAAATTGATTAAAGTTAAACTTGAGCATTCATTGATAGTTCAAAATAAATTTGTTGCTTATTTACATAAACTCATTACATCCTTTAATAAACTCAATGGTTTTTAGTAATCATCAAAATCAAAAGGATTGGATCATATAGTTTTTTCAATTATCTTCCAACACAATCTATGTACATTGACACAGTGCTAAAGAGGTTTAGCATGGAGAATTCCAAGAAAGGCTATCTTCCGATAGGACATGGAATTCATCTTTCTAAGAAGGATTGTCCGACAACTCCTAATGAAAGAGAACATATGAGTCGAATTCCATATGCTTCGGTAGTAGGATCGATTATGTACACCATGACATGTACAAGACCAGATGTGGCATACTCACTAGGAGTAGTGAGTAGATACCAATATGATCCAGGAGAAAACACTGGCAAGTTGTTAAGACAATCCTTAAGTATTTGAGAAATACTAAGGACCAGTGGTTAGTCTATGGAGAGTCTGATTTGAAACTTATTGGATATACTGATTCCAGTTTTCAATCAGATCATGATGATAGCAAAAGTGTATCGGGTTTCGTGTTTATCCTAAATTGTGGAGCTGTTTGCTGGAAAAGTTCCAAGCAACATACAGTGGCAGATTTAGTGTGCGAGGCAGAGTACATCGCTGCATCAGATGCTGCGAAAGAAGCTGTGTGGCTACGAAAGTTCATCTCCGAGCTTGGAGTGACACCTTCCATAGATGAACCAGTCCTGTTATACAGTGACAGCACTAGTGCCATAGCTCAAGCAAAGGAACCATGAGCACATCAGGGCACCAAGCACATACTGCCGGTTTCATCTTATTCGAGAGATATTAGACCGAGGTGACATAAATCTTCAGAAGATTGATGGAAAGGAAACCTAGGTGACCCATTTACTAAAGCACTCAGCATCAAGGAGTTTGACAACTATAAGTTGAAGATGGGTATTAGATACTGTAATGAGTAGCTTTAGGCTAAGTGGGAGTTTGTTGGGAATTGTGTCCTAAAGCCAATCATTTGATGATTGTGCTTATGTAAATTATATATAAATTGATATATTAATAAAAGTTATTTGGTAGTTTATTCATTACAAGAACATCTTCTTAATACTCCTGAAAGTAATGAAGCCCTTAGGATCTTCCTCACGATAAAGGAGGATTTATCTTAGAAGGTCCTTAAAAGAGTTCGCGACCAAATGATATACTATGACAGGGTCATAGTACTATCAATTATAGGACGTTGTATATCATATTTGTTGGTTATCCTCTTAACCAAGGAGTGTAAAGACACTGGTATGACATACAGGTGAAAGTGTAGGAGTACATTTCACCGAACGTGACTCATTTCCGGATACTCTGCTGTCAAGAGTTAATCCGAGAAGATATAGGTATAAGTATCCTTCAGACCTGAAGATCACAACCAGTGGCTTACAAGCAACTCATTGTACTTAGGTGCCGGACCACCTGGATTTCTAATCCAGCTACGAAAGGTTACTGGGTGCAGTCAAGTACTTGTGGTAGTCAGTTGTGGATCAAGATGAAATTTGACCTATCCCATTAAAAGGAGAAATGCTTGTGTTTCAATTTAGCAAGACCTTGGCCAAGGCACTTCATGTGAAAGTCACATGATCACTAAAGTTGAAATCACTTTATAGATTTGCTATTTAAAGTTGACAGGCTCTCAAGCCATCCTTAGCATTTGTGGTCAAGAGGATGAATTATACGACAACTGTTTCTTAGGGTTCTTGGAGTTTGCTCGGAAACTCTTCGACCTATCCGGACGTCGGGTTCCATTGCTAGATGGGCACATCGATTAGTATAGAAAGTTGTTTCTATGCTACCGACTTAGGTTCGAACCTAGAGAGTCACACGAATAGAAGTTTCCTAGGATGATCTATTTGCTGATCAACGATTGAGAATCGTATATGATTTAATTAATCAATTTGATTGATTGAATTATCTTAATTGGGTTAAGTACAATTGAATAAGATTCAATTTGGTTTAAGTCTATTAGAAGGACAAGTCAATTTCAAATATTGATTTGAAATTAGACTTGATTTGAATTTAAATAGATTCAGGACTAGCCAAATTTGATTTGGGCTTGGACCATGATCTATGTAGGTTATGTCAAATAAATTTAGATCAGAACCCAAACCTCTCGAATATGGATCTCATATGATGAGATGGCTAAAATCTCATCTCATGAGATAGAATTTAATGCATGTCACTCTTTGGTTTTCTCCGAACGATAGAACTAAACCAAACGCCGCGACTCCTTGGTTTTCTCCGAACATCGGAATTAAACCAAGCGCCGTGCCTTCGGCGTCTCTTTGCTTTTGCCAAACGACGGATTCTTAAATGTCAGAATTAAATGTCAAGGCTAAATCTAGACTATAAATAGAGGGCATTCCCTCACCAAAGAACACAGAACAAAAAATAGAACAACAATACACGATTTATCTTGGATTGTAATTCTAAATTGTCGTGGATTGTAATTCTAAAATGTTAGAATAGAAAATCCTGATGATTCTGATGTTAGCGGAAGCCTGGTGGATCTTGGAGGAAGATTCAAGTGAGAGGATTCAAGATCAGCAAAGCTATTTTTCCGCGAGCTAGCACTTCCGGAAATCTGATCATTCGGGGCTTCGCGTGGACGATACTAGAGGCCAGACGATTGAATAGCTACAGAGCAATAAGGACTTACCTACTGTTCTTAAGGTAAGTGATTTGATCCCTAGATCTTAAGGCAAGCTTCAAGATAATAGTGTGACTAGTCATCTTGAAGATCAAGATATGATCTTGATGTTTTTATATGCATATTTTAGATCAAATGACCCTGAATATATAGGCAAAGATATGATCTTGATGCATATTAGATAGATTAATATGTAATCTTTTAATTTCTGCAATGATAATAATTATCAATTTTAAAAAAATATGCATGCCTCGGAGACTATTTCTCCCTGCAGCTGACTCCTCCCGGCGCAAGGCTAGCGGGAGCACCACCAAGAAGCCGACTCGTCCAAAGCCTGTTGAAGTTCGACCTAGAAGGCCCAAGCCTCCTCGCTGACTAGACAATCGTCCCCGAGCTCCTGCACCGAAAGACGGGCCCTACACTCCTCTGCTCGCTCCAGTATCGCACATCCTGCTCGAGATCGAGGGTAAGCCCTATCTTCAACGCCCTCCTCTAATGAACCCAAAGATCCTCGCAACAAGAACCTCTACTGCTGCTACCACCGGGATCATGGCCAGGACACCGACGACTGTCGCCAACTGAAGAAGGCGATAGAGGACCTTATCCAGCGTGGACACCTGGGAAAGTTCATCCAGAGGAACAACCCGGAAGCTCCTGGCCCATCAGCGCCTTCGCCACCGATGATTGACAATGCTCCGACCGAGAAGATGTGGCGATGATTTCCTGAGGGGCAGGTGGCCCACCCAAGAGGCCAAGGGAGGAGGGAGAGTTAGACTCTATAATCCCTTTTTCAAAAGGGACTTAGAGGGGGTAGTTAATAAAAATGATGATAGCGTCATCGTGTCCATGACAATAGCTAAACACCCTAAAAAGAATTCTGGTTGATAGTGGGAGCTCGGTGGATGTGTTGAACTATGATGCCTTTGTTTGCATGAACCTGTCATCCGACCTGCTTCGGCCTGTTACCACTCCTCTGATGGGGTTCACCGGAGATTCCGTGAAGGTCGAGAGGGAGATCACTCTTCCTGTCATGGATGGCACGACCCCATGCCAAAGTACAGTCTTTATGAGCTTCCTGGTGGTCCGGGTGCCCCTCGCCTATAACGCTATCCTTGGAAGGCCTGGGCTTAATCTTTTGGACGTTGTTATCTCTACCAAGAGACTCCTCGTGAGATTCCCAACCAGCGAAGGGGTCGGGGAGATGCGCGGGGAGCAGAACCCACCGCCACTATGCTACCACATGGCTCCTAGCCCTCAGGGGGTGATGCCCACACCTGCACCCAAAGCACTGGACCCCCGAGACTCGGCAAGGAGGGGAGAACCGGCCGAGCGCCTGTTAGCCTTTCCCCTCGGAGAAGACCCAGAGCGAACTATCCAAGTTGGGGCTCTGCTTTCGGAGGAGGCTTGCAGTCAGCTCCTTGCTTTCCTATGAGCCAATGCTGATATCTTTGCCTGGTCAGCATCCGACATGCCAGGCATTCCGGAAGAGGTGATTACACACCAGCTCAACATTAAGCCGGAGTGCCGACCAATTCGGCAGAAGAAAAGGAGCTTTGCTTTAGACAAATAGAAGGCCATAGACGAAGAGGTGCGCAAGCTGATGGCGGCTGGACACATTCACGAGGTGCACTACCCCGACTGGTTGGCGAATGTCGTGATGGTCCGTAAGGCTAATGGGAGTTGGAGGATGTGTGTAGACTTCACCGACCTCAATAAAGCATGCCCCAAGGATAGCTTCTCGCTGCCTCAGATCGACCAGCTGGTAGATGCTACGTTTGGCCATGAGACCCTCAGTTTCATGGATGCATTCTTGGGGTACAACCAGATCAGGATGAACCCGGCTGATGAAGAGGCGACCTCCTTTATCATTGAGAAGGGGATATATTGCTACAAGGTGATGTTGTTCGGGTTGAAGAATGCGGGAGCCACCTACTAGAGGTTGATGAACAAGGTTTTCGAGGACCAAATCGGGTGCAACATGGAGGTATACGTAGACGACAAGCTGACCAAGAGCACCCATGCCGCGGACCATGTTGCCAACCTTGCGGAGACCTTCGCCAACCTGCGCCGGTACCGAATGAGGCTGAACCCCGCAAGTGCACCTTCGGAGTTGCGGCAGGCAAGTTTCTAGGCTTCATGGTGATGCAGCGAGAAATTAAAGCCAACCCAGACAAGATCCGAGCTATTTTGGATATGAGGCCCTAGCTAACAAAAGGGTGGTGCAGCGTCTGACCGGAGGGTGGCAGCCCTGAGCCGCTTCATGTCAAGGTCGGCAGAGCGATGTTTGCCCTTCTTTAAGGCGCTGCGCAAGGTCAACAGCTTCGAATGGACGAAGGAGTGTCAGGAAGCTTTCGAGGAGCTGAAGAAATTTTTGTCTACTCCTCCACTGCTGTCTAAGCCGAGGAGCGGGGAGGAACTCTTTTTGTATCTTGCAGCCTCCCCTGAAGCCGTCAGCTCCATGCTCATCCGCATGGACGCCGATGGAGCATAGAAGCCAGTCTATTACACTAGCAAGGTACTCCATGATGCTGAGACCAGATACTTCAAGACCAAGAAGATCATCTTCGCCCTAGTGGTCTCCGTCCAACGCTTCCGACCCTACTTTCAAGCTCACCCAATTGTGGTGCTCACGAACCAACCACTTCGGACTATCTTGTCTCGTCCTGACACTTCCGGTCGGCTGGCCAAATGGGCCATCAAGTTGGAGGAGTTTGATTTATCCATCTGGCCAAGGCCTGCAATAAAGTTCCAAGTGTTAGCTGACTTCTTGGTCGAGTGCACTTGGGCCGAGGAGCATCCGGAGGAGTTGCACCCTGAGGCATGCATGGAGTCCCCTACGGCCGAGGGGGTGGAGAAAGAAGACTGGATCCTTCATGTGAATAGAGCGGTAAACTCTTAGGGGAGCGAGGTCAGACTTATCCTCGCGAGCCCCGAGGGAGAGGTGGTGGAGTACGCTCTCCGATTCCTCTTTCTGACCACCAACAACCAAGCAGAGTATGAAGCCTTGTTGGCAGGGATGAAGCTAGCCAAGGAGCTTGGTGCAGAGTGTCTAAGGGCCTTCACAGACTCCCAGCTTATCTCCGGGCAGGTCGCTAGGGAGTACGAGGCTAGAGACCCGACTATGTCCTGCTACCTGAACAAGGTGCGATCCCAAGCCTCTCGATTTGCATATTTCCACGTCAGCTACATTCCCCGGGCAGAAAAATGTCAGGGCTAACGCGTTGTCCCGCTTGGCCACTTCGACCGATGGGACCTTGGGAAGGACGTACGTGGAGCATCTGCAAGTCCCAAGCATCGAAGCAGCGGTGGAGGAGGCAATGCCGGTCGAGCAGAAGCCTTCATGGATGGACGCTTATGTCCGATATCTTACTGACGACACCCTCCCTGAAGACCCGGCTAAGAATCGATTACTCAGGCGATGGGCCCCGAAGTTCCTAATGATGGATGGGAAGCTCTACCGAAGATCATTCTCATACCCGGTCCTCAAGTGCATCAGGCCTTCTGAAGCTGACTATGTCTTACGAGAAATCTATGAAGGCATATGTGGGAGTATTATTGGCTGACCATGAGGGAGGATGCGGCCGAGCTTGTCAAGAAGTGTGATAGCTGCCAGCGTCATGCCAACATCCAGCAGCAGCCGACATCTCAGCTGACCCCACTGGCAGCACCTTGGCCTTTTGCCCAGTGGGGGATGGACATCTTGGGGCCATTTCCTCCTGCCTCCAGCCAGCGTAAGTTCCTACTGGTGGCTGTCGACCACTTCACCAAATGGATCGAGGCTGAGGCGCTTGCCAAGATCACCGAGGGCAAGGTGAGGACTTTCTTCTGGAAGTCTATAATATGTCAGTTCGGGCTGCCGCATACTCTGGTCACTGACAACGGCCGGCAGTTCGACAACGCACCCTTCCGAGGATTCTGCACCGATCTCGGCATCCATCAGCGGTTCACCTCTGTAGGGCATCCTCAGACCAATGGAGCGGTCGAGGTGACCAACCGCATCATTCTCTAAGGACCGAGAGCCCAGCTAGATAACTGCAAAGGACGGTGGGTGGAGGAGCTCCACAATGTACTATGGGCCTACCACACAACACCTCGGGCCCCCACTGGAGAAACTCCCTTCAGCCTCGTCTTTGGATCCGAAGCAGTCATTCCTGTAGAGATCGGTGCCCCGAGCCCCAGAGTGGAAGCCTACAGCAGGAAGACAACCCGAACCAGTTGTGGGCCAACCTTGACCAGGTGGAAGAGGTACGGGACTGAGTGCGACTCCGAATGGCAGCCTACCGACAACGAGCGGCTAGATATTACAACGCTCGTGTCCACCCAAGGGCCTTCTTGCTGGGGGACCTCGTCCTTCATCGAGCTGAAATCTCAAAACCGATGGAAGGGGCAAGTTAGCACCAACTGGAAGGACCCTACCGGATCATCGAGGCACTCCGCGACGGAGCGTACAAAATAGAAGAGCTGGACGGAAAGCCGCTCCCATGGACGTGGAATGCCGACAACCTCCATCGGTATTATCAATAGCATACTCTTTCTTTACATGAAATTCCACGATTGTATTCTCTTGGGGCACCCGCCCCGCACTTGAAACTAATAAACAGAGGTTTAAGCATCTCAACTTCTCAACAAAAATCCCAATGTACCATTGGTATTGAAGACCCGATGTACCATCGGATTCAAAAAAGCCCGAGGCCAGACTCGGCATTAAAAGCCCAGTGTACCACTGGTAGACTGATGTACCATCGGCTCTCAATAAAAAGCCAAATGTACCATTGGCATCGAAGACCCGATGTACCATCGGATTCAAAAAAGCCCGAGGCCAACTTGGCATGGAAAGCCTAGTGTACCACTGGCAGACCGATGTACCATCGGCTCTCAACAAAAAGCCCAATGTACCATTGGCATCGAAGACCCGATATACCATCGGATTCAAAAAAGCCCGAGGCTAAACTCGGCATGGAAAGCCCAGTGTACCACTGGCAGACCGATGTACCATCGCTCTCAACAAAAAGTCCAATGTACCATTGGCATCGAAGACCCAATGTACCATCGATTCAAAAAAGCCCGAGGCCAGACTCGGCATGAAAAGCCCAGTGTACCACTGGCAGACCGATGTACCATCGGCTCTCAACAAAAAGCCCAATGTACCATTGGCATCAAAGACCTGATATACCATCGGATTCAAAAAAGCCGAGGCAGACTCGGCATGGAAAGCCCAGTGTACCACTGGCAAACTGATGTACCATCGGCTCTCAACAAAAAGCCCAATGTACCATTGGCATCGAAGACCCGATGTACCATCAGATTCAAAAAAGCACGGGGCCAGACTCGGCATGGAAAGCCCAGTATACCACTGGCAGACCGATGTACCATCGGCTCTCAACAAAAAGTCCAATGTACCATTGGCATCGAAGACCTGATGTACCATCAGATTCAAAAAGCCTAAGGCCAGACTCGGCATGGAAAGCCCAGTGTACCACTGGCAGACCGATGTACCATTGGCTCTCAACAAAAAGCCCAATGTACCATTGGCATCGAAGACCCAATGTACCATTGGATTCAAAAAAGCCCAAGGCCAGACTCGGCATGGAAAGCCCAGTGTACCACTGGCAGACCGATGTACCATTGGCTCTCAACAAAAAGCCCAATGTACCATTGGCATCGAAGACCCGATATACCATCAGATTCAAAAAGCTCGAGGCCAGACCCGGCATGAAAAGCCCAATGTACCATTGGCATCGAAGACCTGATGTACCATCAGATTCAAAAAGCCCAAGTCATCCTTGGCAGTCCAAGACCGATATTCCATCGGTGCTTAGAATCCCAAGTCATCCTTGGCAGTCCAAGACCGATATTCCATCGATGCTTAGAAGTCCAAGTCATCCTCGTCGGCCCAAGCTCGACGTTTCATCAGTGCTCGGAAGCCCGGGTCCCCGAGGGGCAAACACGACCCGTCTCCCTCGGCTCTCCCAAAGGGGTCCAGCCCTATATGACTAAGTTGAAGTTGCATGAAAAATAAAAGCAGCCCCTCGGTGCTGATGAAGCCCCCATGGGTCCTACGTCAGCAACCCAGGGACTCAGAGAAGAGATCACGGTTTGGATTTTCATTGATGGAAAATTATACTTCATTAACATTAGTATATACAAAATGTTGACCAAGTCGGGCTTAGTACAAAAACAAAAATGAAGAACTACAAAATCAAGGTCCAGCCGCGGGCTCACCATCTGAGGCCTCATTGGACTCTGGGTCCGGCTCAATGTCCATGACCTGGGGGAGGTTCAAAACTCGGGCAACTTTCTTCTTGGCATCGTTGAACCCCTGGACGTAGAAATCTGCATTAGCTTCAACCAGCTCGTGGGTGAAGTGCTCCGATGCCTTGAACTCCTCCACGGCCGCGGCAACTCTGGCCTTGGCGGCAGCCTCCACCTCAGTGACTCGGGCCTCCTTCTCTACCACCAGAGAGGCTGCTACCACCCTCTCGGCCTCCATGGCCTTGACCTCTCCCTCAGCACGCTTCGCCCGATCCTCGGCCTCCTGAATGGCCGAGTTTAGGTCGGCTATGTGGAGGTTTCGGGCTTCAATTGTGCCCTCAACCTCTGTGAGCTGGTTGAGCACCGCCCACCGTCAGTCAGCCTCGGCCTTGGCTCTGCTCTCAGCCTCCTTTATTTTATCGGCGCATTCGGCCCTTACCAATTCCAAGGCCTTTTCCGCAGCCTCGGCCCGGGCCTGGGCGTCCTCGGCATCATGCTGGACTTGGAGGGCAACAGCTTTCCCCTCGTCAATGGCCTCTCGAGCGAGCATGATGGAGTTGGTCACCTGCACTCAGAGTGTCAGCTATGCAAATTGATTAAGTACTCTTAACTAAGGGCAAGAAGAAAAAAATACTTACTCGAACAAGAGCTGAGAAGATCTCCCGAAAGAACCTGTTCGCCCCCAGGGTTCGAAGCTCCTCTTGAATATCAGGCTGAACGATGTAGGACATGAGTTGTTCAGCCCGGCGCCCATCGTTTATCAAAGAAAAACCATGAGGGATCGGCCTGGCCCTGTTCCCCTCGGCGGTCCCGAAGTACTCCGGCTCGACATGCGGAAGGCTGCTCGCCGGTATTTGCTCGGGGGGCAGGCTCGCCGCCCCTGATGGCCCTTTCCCCCAACTTTTGTCTACTTCGACTGGGGCAGGTTCATTAGGAGCTTGGGGTTCCTCCATCGTCGCCAGCTCCTCCATTGTCGCTGGCTCCTCCATCGTCGCCCCCTCAGCCCCCTCAGCCGCTGCCCCCTCTGGTGGGGTGTCAGCTGTCAGGTCCACCTCCGAGGCTGATGGAGGCTCGCGCCGCTCGGCTAGTGGAGACGCCCTCACAGTAAGGTGCTTGGGAGCCGACGCCTGCTACCCCTCTCTCGGGCCACCCCGGGCCCTCATCCTCTTGACTGTCGCCTTCTTGACCATGGCAGTCGGAGGCTTCATTGCTGCACAACATCAGTCAGAGTCAGTAAAAAAAAAGAAAAAAGAAGAAAAAGAAGAGAGGATAAGAAGGAGGAGGAAGGGGCAATTTGGCTAAGTGCTGGGGCGTCTATTACTCACCGCTCTGTGTGGTGAGGCTCGCCAGCTGAAAGTTGTGCTCCGACAGAAATAAGCTGTATCTAGGGATGTTGGCAGTCAACAGTTTCCCCAGCGCTTCTTGATCTCCTGGGAGGATGGTGGAGTTCATGTTGGGTCAGAGGTTGGGGTCCCCCCACCGGAACTTGACTTGATCAAGGTCAACAGAAAAGAAATGGGATTTTCATCCCTTGACCGAGGTAGGGAGAAGAAGCTTGAGGACCCGACCGGGTCAGGGCTGGAATAGCCACCAACCCCTCTACTGCCTGAGGGTGTAAAAGCAGCGGAAGAGAGAGAGTTGGGGGGTGATTTGGAGGTGGTGGCAAAGGATAAGAAAGGCACAAACGGTCTGAAGGGAGTTTGGGACCAATTGAGCAGGAGTCAAAGAGTAATAGTCCAAAAGGTTAATAAAAAAGGGATGAAAGGGTAGACGAAGGCCTAACCTAAAGAAAATCTCGTAAACAGTCACTCTGCCAGGCCGGGAGGAGACCATCCTGTCATTGGGGGTCGGAAGGAAGAGCCCGACATCTCGGGGTACTTGGTAATGGGCCCTAATTTTGGCTAACTCTTGACCCATTACTGTGGAGGCGGTCCCCTCCGGGGATTCCGCCCCCGCCCTCAAAGAGGCGCCGGCCGCCGCCTGGCGCCTCCTTGCCGGGGCCCAGTCGACCGCTGCCGAGCGTCCCCTTGCAGGAGATCTACCAGCAACCGGTCGCTGGGACAAGAGAAGATGGTCCTCCGGATCAGAGGACCATGAAGAAGAAGGAGATGAAGAGGCACGAAGCCTCGAGAGAGAAATATGGTTGTCAGAGGGAGCAGAAGAAGTCCAAGATGGTGAGGAGGCCATGACAAAAGTTTGGGAAAGAGGAAGGAGGGATCAGGAAGGACATAAGGCTAACTTGGAGAAAGAAATGGCGGGGGCGATTCTCAGGTTGCAGAGGGAGCAGAGGACTAGAGGAAGAAGATAACTGAAGCAAAGTGATGAGTATTCAGCCTTCGCTCGAGTTTTGTCAAGTTTCAAATCATCCCGCCTCGATTTGCCAGCCATGCGGACTCTCGCTATAGGCTGGGCGCCTCGGCAGGCTTCCGGCGCGTGGAACAAACCGCCTTCGGCCAATGATGGGACACCGCTGATGCCAGCACCATGATGGCAATGATGGCGGCCGCTTTTTGTGAATTTTAAAAGGACAACCCTGCCTCAAGGGTGATCACGACAGATCGGACGAACAGTAGCAGCTGCCCCTTCACATCCCTCAAGTCTCCCACGCTAAGTTATCACAGCATCCAGAGACACATGTCCGGGGGTAGTTGGCAGCGGACGGGTATCAGCCACTAGGAAGGTGACATCCCTTTTGCTTCACCAAGGTGGACCCGCTCCATCTTAGGGGCGAGGGGGCATCTAATATGGCTGATCCAACACCGTCAGGGTTAACAGTAAAGGAGACTGACGGCCTCCGAGGCCAACCTTCTGTTGGGAATTATATCCTAAAGCCAATCATTTGATGATTGTGCTAATGTAAATTACATATAAATTGATATATTAATAAAAGTTATTTGGCAGTTTATTCATTACAAGAACATCTTCTTAAAATTCCTAATAGTAATGAAGCCCTCAAGATCTTCCTTCACAATAAAGGAGCATTTATCTTTGAAGGTCCTTAAAAGAGTTCACGACCAAATGATATACTATGACAAGGCCATAGTACTATCAAATATAGGACGTTGTATATCATATTTGTTGGTTGTCCTCTTAACCAAGGAGTGTAAAGACACTGGTATGACATACAGATGAAAGTGTAGGAGTACATTTCACCGAACGTGACTCATTTCCGGATACTCTGCTGTCAAGAGTTAATCCGAAAAGATATAGGTATAAGTATCCTTCAGACCTGAAGATCACAACCAGTGACTTGCAAGCAACTCATTGTACTTAGGTGCCGGACCACCTGAATTTCTAATCCAGCTATGAAAGGTTATTGGGTGCAGTCAAGTACTTGTGGTAGTCAGTTATGGATCAAGATGGAATTTGTCCTATCCCATTAAAAGGAAAAATGCTTATGTTTCAATTTAGCAAGACCTTGGCCAAGGCACTTCATGTTAAAGTCACATGATCACTAAATTGAAATCACTTTATGGATTTGCTGTTTAGAGTTGACAGGCTCTTAAGCCATCCTTAGCATTTGTGGTCAAGAGGATGAATTATACGGTAATTGTTTCTTAGGATTCTTGGAGTTTGCTCGGCAACTCTTCGACCTATCCGGACGTCGAGTTCCATTGCACTAGTAGAAAAAACATTTTTAGCGATCGCCACTGGCGGTCGCTAAAGTTAAAAAGTAGTAGCTAATAGTTTTAGCGACCGCCACATGTTGGCCGCCAGAAACTCGTCGCTAAAGACTTTTAGCGACCGCCAATGGCGGTCGCTATAGTATTAGCGACCGCCCGAGCGACTGCTTGGTGGGGGGTAGAATTTGACTATTAGCGACTGCCTAAAGGGCCTTTAGAGACCGCCTAGACGGGTGCTAATACTATATATTTTTTATTTTTTTTTTTCTATTTTCTGACTATTAGCGACCGCCTGAAGGGCCTTTAGCGATCGCCTAGGCGGTCGCTAATACTATATATTTTATTTTATTATTTTCTATTTTTTGTTCTGAAGGATCATTGGCGACGTCCTTTTAAGCCATTTGCGACCGCCTAGGCGTTCTTTAATACTGGATTTTATTATTTTTCTAATTCATTTTATTTTGGTTATTGGATTTTTTTTGTTTGGGTACCTATACCTGTTTTACAAAATTATATAAACTAAATATTAAAATTAAATTATACACACACAATAAAAGTATAAGCTAATAAAAAAATAATTTATCTATATTAATAAATATGCAACGTCTTTGATTTACAATCCAAAAAAAAAAAGATCTAATACAATTTTCAAGAAAAAAACATAAAGAAGACAGTTGTCCCAATGCAGCACCAGTCAATCAACCTGAAACAAAAATTAAATTTATTAGTCAATAAAATAAATATAATTAAAGAAGAATAAATTGCAGTTATCTTCACAAAGGCATTTTCAAGAAACAAGTTTCAGCATTTTAGAGAGCTACTTGGAGTTCAAGAACAGCATATTAAGGAGAAGAATGTTGATATGTAATATGCTTTTGCAGCACTTTTTTATTAGTTTAATTCTAAGTTTATCTATGCATTTGTGTTAATTAAGAGAAGTCAAAGAGTCCTTTGTAGTCCCAAGTAAATAGTTGTAGTTAAGTTACATTGGAAATGCCCTTTATCAATGTACTATACCAAGAAAAAATAAAATGAAAATAGTAAGTGACCTCTTCATCTTCAGAAAATTTCTGGTTAACAAAATTCTAAGTGTTTTGATTCATCATCCAAAATTTTCAACACTGGCATCAACGAGGCCTGCAACTCTTTCTATCATCACACGGAAAGACAAAATGATAGACATATATACTAGAATTTGATTCCACTAATACATTTCACTAGATTAAGAGAACAGATAGGTCGCTTTATCAAAGACATATACTAGAATTTTATTCCACTAATACATTTCACTAGATGAAGAGAACAGACAGGTCGCTTTATCAAACAAGACTGACAAACTTCATACTCCAGACCACAATAAACGGATTAATTGCCGGAGACTTTAATTAACAACATAAGCAAGCATAATATGATGTCAGGTATAATACTCAAATAATAATGATGTTAGCTATAATCTTTTCATGCATAGTGTCATTATTTCTTGTTCCAAAGATGGCATGCGTTTGTGATATACCTAATTGTACCAAATTCTACTGTGCCAACAATTAACAGATGTATTCTTCTATCAGTGCTGCATTGGCACTACATTAATTGTGAAAAGGAGTACGATACATTCTTCCACATATACTAAGATTATTTAGAAATTAATAAACTTAAAACATATTCATAAACTCATACCCGATTCTGTTCATTTGAGCCTACTGGATCAGGCATGCCCTCACCAACTGACTCATGTCTCGCCTGGTGACCACTGCCAGCGTCTGGGGCCTACAATATTACAGTATATGATTAACAACAGAAATAAATAATATATATTTTAAAATAATTAAATTAAATTTAAATACAGATGTCTTCAATTATGAACCTGAGTATGAATCGATGGATCTGAATCATCAGCTATAGGGACACCATTCTGAGCTAGTCAATGATGTAGCTCTGCCTTAAATGCTTGCACCTGCTCCTGTACCTGAGCCTGCACCTCGGCCTGCATTGCAACCTGCATCCTTACCCGAAGATCCTCGACACGCACGTCCATCTGCTGGTGAAGAGACTGGATTAGCTCAGCCACCTCCTCGTCAGTTTGCATGCGTGAGCCCTGGGATGAACTACATCCGGATGACTCCGCTCGCATGATAGTCGAACGTGGTATGCCCGTGCCGTATGTAAGTGTGTATCCGTGCCCATCCTGGCCTATGATGGTGTGGAATATCTCATCCCGCTTAGCAACTACCTGTCGCTCCTCCTCTAGCAGCTCGGCCAATCGAGCCTCAAACTGGGCCTGTGTGCAAGAAAGCAACCAAATTAGAATAGTAAATAAATAAATCTCATAATAGGTTAAAAAAAGTATTGCGTAAAGGTAAATACTTACTACAAGAGATGCAACCTCAGGATGGTCGAGACTGCGACTCGCCATCCATACAGACATCCGGTCGATGGGTGCACCCCGCTCACATAATTGTCGAAGGATAAAACATGTCATCTACATATATGAATACAAACTACGTCAACAATCAAAATACGTATGGTCTAACTGACAGTTTACCTCGTGCCGGATCTGCGTAACGTGTCGAGTCCCAAGCTTGTGAGTAGGGCCCTGCATCGAGCGATTTTGAGAATTTCACTCTGCCTCTTCCTGCATTCATTTTGGGTCGTGTTTATAAGTTTACACCGAATGTTTCATATGAATTTAACAAAAAATAGGTTGAACTACTCACCCTTGCCTTCTCACTCGACCAGTACCGGACCAACTCAGGCCACTATGCGGGAGAATGCCCCTTAGGACTCGCTGAAGAAGGTCTGGGTCGTCCACATTCTTCTCCCAATGCTCTTTCTTTACCTTGTTCTTGTGGTCTTTCCATAACTTTCGACACTTTGCCAAGCAAACTGGACGAAAATCATCAGGACATGACCTCAAATTGTCCTGCGTAGGACAAAAATTTTAGTAGTCAAGGTGTACTAAATTGACACATCGTATAATAACGTTGAAGCTAAGATAGAACTCAGCGGCTTACCTTAACCTCCCCCCAGAGTCGATCTATCGTATCCTGAGGAAAAGCATCCAATCAAGCATAGTCAGGGGAAATCTATGTGGTGTTGAACCATATGCCCCAACTGGCTGATAAACGGACGAGCCCCTTCTCCAACTGGATGAAATGTGTTGTCAAATTGCACATCATAACGGGTACCAGCATTCCATGAAGGAATCCCTCTAGCTGGGCCCCCACCCTACTGGAAGATGAACTCGTCGTAGTAGAAGCTATAAACAATAAACTTATTAGTTAAATAAAACTAAAATTATTTTATATAATTGTTAAACATAAAAATGAAATTATACCAGTATGTGTGGAGGTCGATGCACCAACTGTAGATGGAGAAGGCCCTACTGGCATGGACTGGGGAGATCTAAATCGTGCCGGTGCAGGTGTCTATGGATCATGGTCTGTAGGCATCCGTCGACTAGGGTCACTCGTCGGCGAATGAGCCTGGCTCTGATGTAAAAACCCGTCCATCGTGTGTGGACGCTCTCTCCTCTTACGTCCGGACATATCTTTTTAACGTATCATAACATAAATAAATTGCACTTAATAACTAAAACCATTCGTAAACAAAATGTCAAACATATTCTTAAGCAAAATTGAGAAGGAAAAAAGGAGAACAGTTCACTGGTCATGCAAGTCGATAGTATCTCCTTCAACGGTCTCTCTAACCCAGTTGACATCCTCATCACGTTGAAATATTACATTTTGGTCAAGAACTTGCTGAGCAAATGCATCAATATCTGGCTCATTATCTTCAATTTGATACACCCCCCTCCTTGACATTTTAACTGCAACTTGCCAGTTAGGATCCATGGGATCTATAACATAGTAACTTGCTCAGCTTGCCTGGCCAATATGTAGGGTTCATTACTTACTCGCTCATCTCGATATAACAAATTGTTGAAATTTACCAACGTAAATTGATACTTGTCAACTTTAGTCTCACGGATTGGATCGACCCAGTCACACTTGAATAACAAAAATTTTAATCTGTGACTGTATATAACTTCAATGATATCTTTCAACTGGCCATAATAATAACCTGCATCGACAGAAGGACACCCTAGACCACTATTTTGTGTTGCTCGTTTCTCATCTACTTCTTTGACGCGAAATCGAAACCCATTGACATCACAAGTTGTGTAACGTCATGCCGTTATAAACAGACCATCAGCCAGTTGGTTCATTTCATCAGTCAAAGTACCTTCACTCGCTCGTCGTAAATTGTACACCTACAGAATTAAAGTAATCATTGAATAAAGCTATGTAAAACTAATATGATAAGAACAAATTGAAGCACGTACAACCATATGTACACATACAACCATATCTATACATACATAATTCTTGAACCAATCGTGAAATGATTGAAAATGGGACTGCCGAATTTGATTATCTGTCGCACGAGGCATGTCCCGTTTGAGCTCATCAATGTGTGTCCTATAATGCAGAACAACATGTGTTAATGACAAGCTTGATTGAGTTAGACATAACACGAACAAGTTAAATATATGAATGAGCATTCACTTACTGAATCAACGCCACAACTGATGGAGTGTTAAACAACACGTATCGATGAGCTTGAATCCAGTCGATGTTATCTAGATCAAATGATGTTCCCTCCCCAATAGGACCATCATTAATCCGCAAGGGCCTATCAAGTTTGGTTTCAACATCATTAAGATATGCAGCACAAAAATTAGTACACTCTTCCATTAAATAACCCTTGGCTATTGATGCCTCTGGACGAGCTCTGTTACGCACATACCTTTTTAACGTATTCATGTACCTCTCAATAGGATACATCCACCGAAATTGGATAGGGCCACCAAGCAATGCTTCACCTGTTAAATGTATGGTCAAGTGAACCATTACATCGAAGAATAAAGGTGGAAAGAGTTTCTCCAGATGACACAGTGTTAGCGCAATCCAATCCTGAGACTTTTCAAATCATTTGTGCGATGGACTCTTGAACACAGTTGTCTGAAGAAGTTACTCACCTCAATCAAGGGCTCAACAACATTCTTAGGTAAACAATTTCGGATTGCAATAGGAATTAATTATTGAATGAGAATGTGATTGTCATGACTCTTCAAATCTTGTAAAGTCCTTTCTTTCATATTCACACGCTTAGAAATATTAGAACAATAGCCGTCAGGCACCTTGACCCCTTTCAAAATGGAAAGAATGCCTCCTTCTCATCTTTACTCATCGTGTATTGTGCAAGAGGCATGTAGCCTTGTTAGACTCTGTCAACTGTAAGTGTAGTGGTTTCCGCAAGCCCATTTCCTGCAAATCACGACGTGTATTGGCACTGTCTTTGGACTTTCCCTTAACACCGAGAAGGGTCCATAATATATTATCACACATATTTTTCTAATGTGCATAACATCCAAGTTGTGCCTCAGTAAATTATCTTTCCAGTATGGTAACTCGTAAAAAATACTTTTCTTCTTCCAGTTATGACTGCGCCTTCTGTTCGCACCAGGAATAGCAGGCAATGAAGGGCTAACAGATCTTGGAAATCATATACTGTGCGTATTTGCTCTTGTTCAAGTTGTGATAACAAATCAACCCCAGTCATTATTTGTGGTGTTGGACCATATTCTCGAGTGCCATCGAATGACACTTTATCCCTTCTGAACCTATGCAATGGAGGTAAAAAACGTCTGTGACCTGTGTAAGCCCACTTTTGCCATGTTTTAGCCAGGTTGACTTTTTACTCTGATTGCAACAAGGATAGGCAAATTCCCCTTCGTGCTCCAACCTGACAATTCGCATATGCCGGGAAGTCATTGATTGTCCATAATAATGCAGCGCGAAGTTTGAACATTTCATTTCCTTCAGAATCAAAAGTCATCACACCTTCGGCCCATAATTCATTCAACTCGTCAATTAAAGGCTGCATATACACGTCAATTTTATCCCCAGGGCCCCTTGGTCCGTCAATAAGAGTGGATAGGATCAGAAAATGTTGCTTCATACATAACCAAGGAGGAAGATTGTACGGAACCAACACCACTGGCCATGTACTATGAGTTGCCCCGGTCATGGACCTGAAGGGGCTAAAACCATCTGCAGCCAACCCAAGCCGCACACTACGACTATCCAAGGCAAAGTCGGGGTGTTTCTTATCGAAATCCTTCCATGCCGAGGAGTCCACTGGGTGGGTTAACTTTTCATCCTCCCTACCATGCTCTGCATGCCATCGCATCAATTTAGAATTTTAGATGACATAAAAAGCCTCTTTAGCCTTGGCTTGAAGTGGAAAATA